>APFE030584502.1:83471-121438 GCA_000404065.3 Pinus taeda
GAAGGAAGGTATTTGTCAAGGTAAGGATAAAATTGAGGGAAGGTGGAAAATAAATTTTTAATTTTTTTGTAACTTCGGGGTGTCAAAATAAGTTACAACAGGATACATAGAGGACTAATGGATCTGGTGGCACTACTCCAGGAAACATTCAGACCAAATCATGTAGGAGTACACCATGAAGTTCAAAAATATGTCTAGAACTCTCCAAATAACCTATAGGTACTCAAGTATTTGGGGGGTTTGCATAGCCATCTGCATGAGCAATTGATATTGTTCAAGCCCAAATCTGTGGACGAAGCTTGTGTATAGGCGCAATATTTGGAGAGCATAGGCCTGAAGAGAGCATAATCAAGTGGATCGAAGCAGAAGGAGAAACAAGACACTTATAAGGAGGGGGAGAGGAAGCAAAAATGAGGAAAGGATAAAATGACGACAACCACAACACAAAAGTGCAAAGATCCCAAAAACCATTGCAACCACTGCAATATTGATGGACATATATAGGAGAAGTGCTGAAAGTTGCATCCAGAGATAAACCCAAAGAATAAGAAGAAGAATCTCATGGCCAATGATTCAGAAAACCAAGTTGAAAGAAAATCAGAGGTGGATGACAATATCGTATGAACATTAGGGCAGAAGGAGGTGAATCTGAGTAGCCTTTAACAACATGAAGAGAAATAAATGACCAAAATCTTCCATATGAAGATATAGGTCAAGAAGACAAAGAGTGATGCTCTGTTTGACTCAAGATCGCAGGCAAATCTTATTGCATCAAGGCTGGTCAAGAATTTGGGGCTGGAAGTTCGTGATCATCCAAACCCATATCCACTGGGGTGGGTAAATAAGGATGCAAAGCTGAAGGTAACAAAACAATGCAAAATTAAATTTGTTATTAGTGTTGATTATATTGATGAATTAGATATAGATGTGGTTCCCCTTGATGTATGTGGAGTCGTGTTTTGGAGTCCATACATGTATATGAGAGATGTAATATTCATGTACAAAGCCAATCAATACCGACTTGTCAAGGATGTAAAATTGTTCATCATCAACACACACAAAGTAAAGTAAAAAACTTCACTGGTAAGTGCCAACCAAGCCAAGAAATTGATCAGTTCCAGTAAGAAGTATGCTTTATTTTTTTAGGAGAAAGTCAGTATGTAGAGGAGTCAATAAGAGGCAAGGCATCCCTAAAGGGGTGTACTAAGAAAAAAAATAACAATTTGAGAAGTGTTACAGATAAACAAGTATGTGTTTCTAGAGCCTAAAGGGTTACCACCTAAGAGAGAAATGGAGCACGAGATCTAGCTATTTCCAGACTCCCCAATGCCAAATATTGGGCTGTACAAGAAGTTTGTCATAGAAAGAAGTGAGGTGAAGAAAAAATTGCAACAATCGCTGGAACATGGTGTCATTCGACCAAGTACATCACCATGTGGGTCACCCATCATCATTGTTCCAAATAAGGGTGGGACTTGGCAGATGTGTATAGATTATAGGGTGTTTAACAAAACCACACTCAAGAATAGATACATCTTGCCCATGATAGATGATCTGCTAGATCAGTTGCAGCAAGCAAAATAATTCACCAATCTAGACTAGAAGGCTAGATATCACCATGTTCGATTCAAAGAAGAAGATACTTGGAAGACTGCCTTCAAAACTAGACAAGGTTTGTAAGAGTGGTTAGTCATGCCATTTGGCCTATGTAATGCACTAACTACGTTTATGAGATTAATGAATGATGTATTAAACCCTTTTATATATTCATTTGTTATTGTTTATTTGGATGATATATTGGTGTATAGTGCTACCTGGCAGGAGCACATTTCACATTTGACGCAGGTGCTAGAAACATTGAAGAAGCACCAACTGCTAGAAAATATCAAGAAGTGTGAGTTTTCATAACAACCTTTGGTGTATCTAGGGTATGTGATTGGTGGAGGAGAGTTGAAGATAAATCCTTCCAATATGGAGGCCATCATGAAATTTTTGGTGCCTATTAATGTTTCTAAATTCAAGAGTTTCATTGGGGAAACAGAGTACCTGAGGAAATTCATAGCCTCATTTTTAGCGGTAGTAGCGTCACTCCATTCCATGGATGATAGATTGGTATATAATGCTACCTGGGAGGAGCACATTTCACATTTGACACAGGTGCTGGAAACATTGAAGAAACACCAACTGCTAGAAAATCTCAAAAAGTTTTAGTTTTCACAACAACCTTTGGCGTATATGGGGTATGTGATCTGTGGAGGAGAATGAAGATAAATCCTTCCAATATGGAGGCCATCATGAAATTTTCGGTGCCTATTAATGTTTCTAAATTTAGGAGTTTAAATGGGGCAACAAAGTACCTGAGGAAATTCATAGCCTCATTTTTAGTGGTAGCAACACCGCTCCATGCCATAACAACACGTGGCAAGCGTTTCTAGTGGGGAAAAGGCCAACATAAGAATTTCAAGGAGCTAAATAAGATGATCAGTCAAACACTAGTTTCGACATTACCAAACTTGCAACGACCGTTGGAAGTGGAGACAAATGTAAGTGGGTATGCTATGCAAGTTGTTTTGATGCAGGGAGGAAGGCCTGTATAATACCATTCTAAAGTAGTTCATGGGGCAGTTCTTAACTACCCTACATATGACAAAAAGATTTATGCCATGGTGCAAGCTGTGAAGAAGTGGAAGCACTATTTGATGTGAAAGGAGACACTAATCCACACAGATCACTAGCCGTTATAGTACTTGTAGGCCAAAAGTAAGCTACGACAGACCATACATTACAAGTGGATGGGGTTTATACAACAATTTCACTTGACGATCAAGTATAAAAAGGGTAACACAAACAAGTTGGATGACATGCTTTCAAGACCACCAACATCAAATATCACAACTTTGGGGACTCTTATGCACATGGATCCATTCACTCATGATGCATACAAAGAGGCATATTCAAGGGATGAGGACTTCAAGGAGGTATATTAGTAGTTGCAAAGTCATAGTCAAGTGCATGATGGTGACAACACCATTGACTATCATCTCAAGGATGGGTTACTCTACATGATGGATATGCTTTGTGTGCCTAAAGGTGATTGCAATTGATTAGAGAGGCTCAAAAATCCAAGGTTGCATGACACGTTGTTGTAGGGAAGACCGTGACTAATTTGTAGAGGTATATGTATTGGCCCAAGATGCAAGATTAAATAGCTAGGTTCATAAGAGGATGCATGCTTTGTTGTACCAACAAGCCTAGCAACAGGGAACACGGTTGACATGTTCAATAAGATTTGTGTTCTGATGCCATGTAAAAAGACCATTAGTGGGCAAGAAGCAACAAACTTGTTCTTTGGACATGTCTGGGTGCACTTTGGGATACCAAGGAGCATTGTTCAGACAGGGAGATTGTTGAAATTTCTAAATTTGACACGTTAGAAATCCCTACTGCATTATTTGGTTTATTTCACCTACTTGTTTATTCCATTAACAAGTTATTTATACATATAAATACTGAAAATAAACACAAATGAAACCTTAACTCATATACAGATCAACAACTGAAATACTAAACAAATACACAAGGGACACCGTTATTTTTGGACAATCATCCCCGGAAAAACCCAATGCGGGAAAACTAGTGCAACAATTCTAAGGGTTTTATTATTATGCATATTTCTTGAGTACAACTAGGGTGCCGAACTAGCTCACCCTACAGAGATTGTTACACGACAACAATACCTCTTCTCGGAGACAAATATTCAACCTCTCATCTTTAGTCTACCCCACGAAAATCCTTTTGACGCTTCTCCTAGGCTCTGCGTCAGTCCTGTTAACCTCAACGTTAGCTCTTTGGTCTTCTGCATCACCCACGCAGGACCCTTAGCCACTGTGCAGTCTCTAGTTGCCTCTATGTGGCTCCTACTGCCTCTGCATGGCTCTTGCTGCCTCTACGTAGCTTTGACTGCCTCTGCATGGCTCCTGTTGTCTCTATGTTAGCTTCTTCAGTCACTGCACTAACCCTCAGGCACTATCCCTGCCTCTCTGCTATGTACTCACTACCCCTCATTGCAAAAAATCACTTGTTCAAATTTTCTCAAGAAGCCCCGCTCCAGAAAATCGAATTGCTTGATCAATCTTGGTGTATCTCCAACTGACCGTCAAACATCCTCTTATACTTTGCTTGTTGAGTCTTCAATGACCGAGATTAAGTCTCTAATCAATGACTAAGACTATATTTGGCTTGATCCATGTCATTTAGAACCTTCTCACCCAGTTTTATATTAATACCCATTAATATTTTAATTTTCCTAAGTTTAGACTTAGGAACCCCATTAAAAATATTAATTATTTTAATATCTCTCTAACTGGGTGGAATTTCCCCAAACTATTTTTGGGTGTTAGAGATCTCATGTGCTTTATCCTCTCCACCAATTTTCATGGCTAGATCACATCCACTGCTACCGCAAATCAACACTCCCTCTTAGCAAGGAATGTGTTCTATTAATGTTCCACCACGGAACATCACATTGATCCTTCCACACAGGTACCTATGCTGATGTTGGGCCTACTACCCTTCATCCACTACACTGCTACTTCCTGTACTATGCCCATGGCTTTGCCACTACCACTGCTATATCTGTACTGTAGCTCCCTCTCAACATGCTGCCCATGCTGCTCATAGCACTGGCACTGCTAACTACTACATTGCAACTTAGTTACCGAGAAGTAAGTAACTGATCTACCCAAGACCTGACATCCTTATCGGTCTGGAAGCCTCTTGATGTTGAAACTACCTCTGCTGCTATCCTGTGCTCCCTCTTCTTCGTCTGTGTTGCTACAAACACCTCTATGCCTCTCGCACTACTGTGACCCCCACTACGCTGCTACAAACCTCTACACTCTAGCACTGCCTTGTCGCTCCATCTCATCTTGCTTCTACCGACATATGTCATCCTGATATTGTCATTCAGGGATCCCATAGCTGGATATGATCCAAGAGTTTGGGCACCTAAAGGATCCTGCCCCTCATCTTCTGTAGTCCTCCTGACGATGCTCAATGTCAGCCCACCTCTTCTCTAGAGGTGCATGAGCACTCATGGCACAGTTGTCATTAGTCTTGACTTGTTTCTCCGCCTTAGTCGAAGTTGCCTTGGAGTCAAAAGCCTCTCTCTTATTCTTCTTCATGGGACACTAGGTTTCGTAATGACCCAACTCCCCACTAGAAGCACTTCACCTTAGATATGTCCTTCTTTTTCCTCTTCCCTTTGTTGTCTTGTAGATGCCAGAGCCGCATCCTCCTCCTCCTCTTTCTTGATTCGGCCTCCTTTGCTGTTACTCATCGCCTTGGTCAACCATATGATCTCTTCTTGCAGAAGAGTTTCCCACATCTCTTCCCATACTGGAAGATTAGCTCTGACCAAAATGACTTGGACAAATGTCTCCCACTCCTCAGAGACTACATTCAGGGCGGTCCTCACCATCAACTCTTGATCTGATGTGGCCCCTATGGAAGTAAGTTGGTCCCGAATCTCACACAATCTGAGGAGGTATAGATTTATCTGCTCCCCCTTCTGCATTTGATATGACTGCAACTGATTCTCTAATAGCATCGTCCGCTGCATGGAAGTGCCCTGATACAATGTCGTCAAAGTATCCCACATCTTTGCAGTGTTATTTTTGGCAATATGTGGTACGACATGATTCTTGAACCCGTCAAGGATTATGCACTTTTTCCTTGCCATTGCATCCTCATTCTTCTCATTATCAGCTGGGTCTACTAGGATAACCACGGTTCTCAAGACGAAGCCCTTAATGTGATGTTTATCCAAAACTGATAGGATCTTGGCCTTCCAGATGAAAAAGTTGGAAGCCCTATCCAACCTGTCCTGATCCCTCAGTCCGTTTACTGCCATCTTCACTCCTCTTCTGGACTCCCTCTAAGTTTCAACTTCCCTCCTAGAAATCTCCCTCTAAGTCCTGATTTCCTTGCTGGAAATCTTCCCACCAAATGTCGAACCGCTCCTCTCCAATCCTCTTTGCAACTGCAACTCAGATCTGGATTTCTTGGCTAGAAATCCGTCAAGGTAGCGACTCCCTCTACCTTGGTTCTGTCCTGTTAGGTACTATTTTGCTCCGACATAAATAACACCCCACCAGCTTACCAACCATAATCTACCCACAACTCTCTAGGCCCTGACAACTGAAGAAACCAAGCCTTCCAACTCTACACAATCCTGAAAAAAGCTGAATCACTCCTTTGGACAACTGATCAAGCCTACCTAGCTGAGTAGGATGATGTGGCTCTTTGTGAGCCTCTTCTGCCACTCTCTGCATCTGCGCTGGCCCTCTCTCTAGCTCAAAATGATGATGCAGGTGCTTTGCGTCACTCCTTTGTTGCCTTATGCTTAGGAGAAGCTCTACCTCTTGGGACAGCTAATACTATTGTACATTTTTGATATTGCTGGTGCCTTTAGTCCTCCTGTGATCTGCAATGCTCTGATACGATGTTGAAATTTCTAAGTCTGACACGTTAGAAATCCCTACTGCATTATCTGGTTTATTTTACCTATTTGTTTATTCCATTAACAAGCTATTTATATATATAAATACTAAAAAGAAACACAAATGAAACCTTAACTCACATATAGATAAAAACTAAAATACTAGATAAACACACAAGGACACCATTATTTTTGGGCAATCATCCCTGGAAAAATCGAATGCGGGAAAACTGACGCAACAGTTCTGAGGCTTTTATTATTATGCAGATTTCTTGAGTACAACTAGGGTGTTGAACTGGCTCACCCAATAGAGATTGTTACAAGACAGTAATACCTCTTCTCAGAGATAGGTATTCAGCGTCTCAGTTCTAGTCCGCCCCACGAATGATCTGAAAATGGGGCACTTAGGCTTCTTGTCTAATTTTCAAGAACCTATCCCACCTCCAAAGCTTTAAATATTCCCTAGTCTTTATGATTAACCAATGCAGAATTAAATATGTGCTTGAAATAAGGTGTATGCTTATGTTTATTGTTGACTGTTTGTGTGTTTTTAGGTCTATTTGCTTGAATTGATATAACAACAACTAAAGCAACATATATAATGCAGCAATAAAGTAACACACATAAGACAACAATTTAATTAGGAGTTCACCCAAAACTCTTGGGCTACGTCTCCATAAGCTCTAGTCAACTCAACTAGGCTCTCTGGGATTATGGTAAAGTCCTTTTGCAAGCTCTTGGCTCAACTCCATTGTTTTACATAGAAACAATGGGTTTAGACACCATTTTATCCCTGGCTCTTGAAGCTCTCGTCTCTTCTGGCTCTCGGATCTGGCTCTTGGCTCTGCTTTCTTTGCCTCTGCTTCTTGTTTTTGGCTCAACTTTCTATGCTCTTGTCTCAGCACACCCTTCTGTCATTATCATTTTGTGGCTTTTAAGCAAATCGGTGCTGTCCATTCATTGTCCTCTTCCGGGCTCTCTAGCTCCTGGCCTCTGTCCGCTCAAATCCCCCTCTGAGCGTTAGCAATCATTGCTAAACGCCTTTAGAGATGGTGGATACCTGTTCTGTAACGGAAGGACCATCGGTGCCTTTGAAATCATCATAATATTCATTCTTTGTTTACACAGAGAAATACTTTAAAACATGGGAAAATCCGCCAATCTACCGTTTATCGGACCTGAAATATCATTAAATCTGCCCTAGACTCCTATCGGGTCCTCCTATAATCGCTATTGCAAGTCGCAGTGCCCCTGTACCATGTTTTCCTTTGTATTTGTAAAAATACATTAAAACACTGAAAATACCGTCGAATGGCTTTATGGCGGACTTCAAATACTATACATTTGCATCTATAAACCCTTTCAGGTCTGGATTCATCGCATCGAGCGCATTCCCTTTGTATTTCGTTTATTTAACACAAATGCGAAATACATAAAAAGACTTGTTTTCCAAAACTCAAAATATATTAAGTTTCATCTATAATCTTATTGGGTCCGGCTATCGCAGTCGCATTTGTATCGCCCCACTCCTTTGTATCGCTCCGATGCGATATTGCGACACGACATGTCGTAATCACATATCGCATAGTCCCGGGGTCTTTCCATATGGCATGGCCTATGACAACACCGATATCGGCGATCGCAATATCGCTCGGCCCGGGGTCCCGCCTTAAGTCCCATGCCTTCACCGATGCCGATTTGCCGATCCAATAATCGGCGATCGATGTATTGCATGATCGCAATCGCTAGGTCCAGGGTCTTGATATCACATATATGTCTGCCTCCGATCTTATACATCGGATCGACGGATCGGGGTTTCTTTCACCTTCGCTTAAGTCCAGCCTTTCGCCCTTTTCCGATGCGATTTACCTTTTTTAAGGGGTTTTTTTTGCCATTTTTAGGGGATTTTCCCTCTTTTTCCAAAGAAACAGGGCATCTTCTTCCTGCGATAACTTCTGCACCCTAAGTCCATTTTAGCCCATTCAAGTTGCAGTAGATTCATAAGGAAAAGATCTCTGCAATGGGGCTATTTTTAGGAACTTCCTTGGACTTTCATTTTCGTTTGAGAGGAACACTTAGACTTAGGAGTCTATTCAAAATCCATTTTGGATCACGCCTTCCCACTAAAAGAGCTTTTGGTCTCCAAATGTCTGACATACTGATATGAACAGTAAATGAGAGTAAAAACAACCTCTCCTTTCAGCCTGCATACACTTGCCTTGCATAGTGCCTCTGAACCAAAGTCTCTAACCACTTTCCTCTTTAGATGTGCTAGTTCTCCTTGGAAGAACTGTCTTCCTTCTTGCCCTCATGCAGAACTTCTGTTGAAATGGTCATAGAAGGTAGTTTGTGTTGGCATTATGACACAGGTTTGGCATTATGACACAAGTGTTTTCCTTGATGACAACTCATTCAGATGAAAAATCACGGTTCAGGATCGCAAAATGAAGAAAAAAGAGGTATACACAGGTTCCCCTTGACCAAATCACGTATACACGCGGGATTGTAGACCAAAAGGCGTGTATGCGTATACACGCACTTTCACACAAGGAAAAGCGTGTACATGTTGGAAAACTTGGTTTTGGTCTGTGGTATTTTGACCCATGGTATTGGTCCAAGGTATCTTGTCCGAAGTGTTGACCCCAGGTATGTGGTCCAAGGTATTAATTCTAAGTGGTTTTGGACCATGGTATTAAGGCCTAAGACTATAAAAGGAGGAGGAGATCATTAGAAAAACTCACTCAAGCATTAATATCTAAGGAAGAGCAAGATCTAGAATACTGGTTATTGGGTTATGGTGCATAGCTAGATCTGAATCAAGGAGGAACCTGAGCGCTTGAAGAAGGATAAGTTCTATTGATGGGTCAAGATCTTAAGGCTTGAAGAAAAGTATTTTTGTGTGGTTTTGATTTTTTATATGAATAATTGGCACATGTCGTAATCTGTAAATCTGATGATCTGGGTATAACTGATGTCTGAATAAGTTGTAAAGGTTAAATCATCTTTTACAGATCTGTATGCAAGTTCAGGATAGCAAAGGCGCGTATACATACTGGTTCGACATTTCAAAACAGTGTATACGCAGGTTTTCCTTCATATAACAGCGTATGGATGTAGGTTCGACACATTGAAGTAGCATACATCTCATAAAATATGTTTTAGCTACTTCTGTTTGTTGTTGCAGTGTTCTGGGTTCTAGATTGGGTTCTAGTTACTATTAATGTGTTCTGGTTACAACATTCAGAAAAGTGATTGTTTGATTTAGTATTGATTTGTGCAAAGGAGATTGGTTAATGCAAATATATTTGATGTTTGATTGATGTTATTGATGGATCCAGTCTGAAAATTTATGAAACGTGGTCCCTGGAAGAAAAGAGAAGGTTGTAGCCTTCTGTAGGTCAACACCTACGTACTAGTAAACACATCAGCTAGTACAAGAGCTAAGGGGTTTGTAGCTTCCTTCCAGGAAAAGCTGGAGAAACAGAGAAGGTTGTAGCCTTCTACTGGTAGAAGCCTGCGTACTGGTATAAGGTTTCACCAGTACAAAACTTGTAAAAAGAAGTTTCTTATCAAAGAAAGATAGAGACGATTGCAGCGTGTGGTTTTCACCTGCATTGGGTTTCCACCTTATATCTTGTGTTCATGTGTGTGATTGCTTGTTCTGTTTACTGCATCTGATTAGTGGTTATATGGTTATGATACACAGATTAAAGATAAACTAACTAAATTATAAGTTTGCAAGGTATACGCTGGTTGCTCTAAACATAGTTGCGTATACATGTAAGTTTCATTAATAAAAGTAGCATATCTAAATCTGTTTATGGAAATGAAATATTGTTAAATTGGTAATACTGATTCACCCCACCCCCCCCGGTCTTAATATCATTTCCAATAAATGGTATTAGAGCAGGTCCTTCAGAAGAAGCTTGATCGCTTGAAGGAAGATCTATCATCATGGGCAGCTACGAAAGAGAGGGATCCATTAGACCACCAATTTTTGATGGGAGCAACTTCGTCTATTGGAAGGTGAGAACCAAAACCTATCTTCAATCTCTTGGAACAAATGTTTGGGAAATCGTGGAATGAGGATATACATTTCCATTAGCAATTCTTATAGATACGGCAGGTAAAAAGCAGGATGAAACAAATGCCAAGGCTGTCAATACACTATTGGGGAGTCTGTCACAATCAGAATTTGTCAAGGTTATGCAGTTCAAAACTGCCAAAGAAATATGGGACAAGATCGTCCTAAGCTATGAAGGAGACAATCAGGTAAAATGTGCAAAACTACAAACTCTCAGAATTCAATATGAAACTCTCAAAATGCACAATTATGAAATTATAGCTCATTACTTCCTACGTATAGATGAGATTGTTAATCACACGAAAAACTTGGTTGAAGAGATAAAAGAAGTTACTTTAGTTGAAAAGGTTTTAAGATCCTTGTCTTCTAAGTTTGAATCAAAAGTTTCTGCCATATAAGAAAAGCAGGATCTTCAGAGGTAAACTACCTTTCAAATGCTTTGCTTGTGGAAGAGTCAGTCATTATGCAACCAAATGTCCTCACAAAGATAAGCTTGATAAAGGTAAGGAATCGACAAAATGGAGTAGAAAACAAAATGTATGTAAGAAGAGCTACCATACGCATGAAGATAGCGATGGTTTATCAAATAGCGATGAAGATGAATATGGTAATGATTATAGACTTTTGATGGCTTTTGAATATAATGATTTCTTGGATGATTTAGATGAAGATAGTCTCTATGAAGAAATTTCTAAACTTGAAATCCGTTTAGAAGAAAAGAGTATGATTATAGATACTCTGACATTCCAACTTGTTGAAAGGGAAAAACACAATGAAAAGTTAGAATGTGAAATTGTGAGTCTAAGAAAAGATATTGAGAAAACAAAAGCTCTCAATCTTAGATTTGCAAAAGGATCAGAAAATTTAGATGAAATTATCGAAGTGCAACATTATCTTCTAATAAAGAAAAGTCTTGGATACACTGAAGAAGCATCTCAAGCATAGAAGTCATCAACCTCCAAAAGCTATCTTGATGCAGCAAGGAGAAGTGAACAGGTTGACAATCATCAACAAAGGCATAAAGCAGATCACCAGGTAAATTAGGTTCAATCTACTTCAAGGATGAATAGAAGCTATAACCAACCACAGGTAAATCAGTCTCAATTTGCTTCGAGAATGAATCTCAATGGAAACTACAATCATCAGGTTAGTAGATTCGATAATCGCAAGAATTTCTTTAGTGGCTAATGTTTTTCATGCCATAATTTTGGACACAAAGCTGCTCAATGTGTTGCTTACAAGACCATCATGACTAGAAAAGCACGAAATCAAAGGAATGTGACTGGGATCATGAAAAGGACATATAATAACTTTTCTGCTCTTGAAAATGAAATAGAATGCTCTATCTGTAACAATTTTGGTCATGAAGATTATGAATGAAATTTTGGCAAACATCTCAGAAGGAGCAAGCTTCATTGGGTCCCAAAACATGGATAAAAAAATAATCGCAAACAGAAAGATGTGGTATAGCCTTGTATGCAGAAGGACAAGAAAATCAATGGTACATCGACAGTGGATGCTTGAAACACATGACATGTGATCAAGAAAAACTTCAACCATATAATGCCTTAGAAAAGGAAAATAAGGTCTCATTTGGTAATGACACTCCTGCAGTCATAAAAGGTAAAGGCTTCGTTCTCTTAAAATAAAAAGTTAAAGCTGGGAATGTTATGTATGTAGATGGTCTAATGCATAATCTATTGAGTGTCATTCAAATGTGTGATCAAGGAAATGAGGTAGTATTTCAATCAAATGGATGTGTTGTTCATGAGCTTGATACAGGAGAAACAATGATCAAAGGTGTAAGGACTCCAAACAACCTGTACATACTTAGGGGGGGACAACAACAATGCTACCTAAAGAAAAACAATGAACACTGGTTATGGCACAAAAGATTTGGGCATCTAAGTTTTCCTCAAATAAGAAAAGCATGCAGATATCGGGCTACTCGCGATCTTCCTGATATCAACATTCCAGAGAATACAATATGAAAATCATGTCAATTTGGTAAGCGAACCAGAGCACATTTCCCTCTGAAGGAAGGATCAATTAATAAGCCTTTTGAACTTGTTCACACTGATTTATGTGGTCCATCTAGGAAAAAGTCACCTCGTGGAGAAGAATACTTTATATTGTTCATTGACGACTTTTCCAGAATGTGTTGGATAGGACTGCCAAAACATAAAGACGAAGCTTTCGAAAAGTTTAAAGCCTTCAAAGCCTTGGTTGAAAATGAATTAGATCGCAAAATCAAATGCCTTAGGTCTGATCGAGGAGAGGAATTTACCTCGAATGAATTCTTCGACTTCTGTGAAGAACATGGAATAAGAAGGGAATTCTCTACTGCAAGAACTCCTCAACAAAATGGAGTGGTAGAAAGGATGAACAGAACTGTTCAACAAATGGCTTGTGTTATGCTAGATGAGCCTGGAACTCTTGCAACCTTCTGGGGTGAAACTGCATTTGCTGCCGTCACTACTCTCAACTAAAAAAACGTCTGGGTAAACAACACTCAAACTCCACATGAACTTTGGTATGGTAAGACTCTTACTGTAAAATACTTCAAAGTTTTTGGAAGCAAATGTTACATCAAAAGGACTGATGAAAAACTTGGCAAGTTTGAACCTAGAGTAGATGAAGTCATTCTCCTCGGTTACTATTCCCGAAATAAAGGATATAAGTGATATAATAAAAGACTTGGGAAAATTGTTGAAAGTATTGATGTTGTGGTTCATGAAGCAGGAAAAAATCCAAAGCAGGTAAAAATCGAAGATTGTGAAGAAGATGAGGACTATCCTTCCACATCAAATCAGACTAATTCTGAAGAAAAAACAAATGAGGTACCAGAAGAACAAATAAGGGTAGAAGAAAAGACTCCATCCAGGTATGTTCAAAAGAATCATCCAGAGACTCAAATTTTGGGGCAGAAAGAGGTAGGTGTGCAGAGAAGAAGAACTATTACAGAAGCTTCAAGCTATCTAGCATTGCTTTCCTCCATCGAACTGCAAAATGTAAATGAAGCATGCAAAGATGAATGTTGGGTCAAGGCCATGAATGAAGAACTTGAGAAAATTGAAAAGAATAATACTTGGGAATTGGTTCCTACACCTAATAATAAGAATGTCATAGGAACTAAATGGATATTCAAAAACAAGCTGAATGAAAATGGAGAAGTTATTAGAAACAAGGCTAGACTTGTTTGTAAAGGGTATGCTCAACAAGAAGGTATAGAATTTGAAGAAACTTTTGCACCTGTTGTTAGACTTGAAGCCATAAGAATGTTCCTTGCTCTTTCTATCTTTTAGAAGTTGAAAGTATATCAAATGGATGTGAAATATTCCTTTCTTAATGGAGACCTAGAAGAAGAAGTCTATATTGAGTAACCAGATAGATTCATCCTTGGAAATGATCCAAAACTTGTATGCAGACTCAGAAAGGCTCTCTATGGTCTAAAACAAGCTCCAAGGGCCTGGTATTATCGTCTTGACAAATACCTTCATCAACAAGGTTTTTCAAAAGGATCAACTGATAGCAATCTATATATAAGAATTGACATTGATAAATTGTTAATACTTGTGTATGTTGATGATATCATTTTTGGTAGCAATGAAGAAGCAATGAGTCAAAACTTTTCTTTGGTAATGCAGAAAGAATTTGAAATGTCCTTGTTTGGTGAGCTCACATATTTTCTTGGTTTACAAGCTCAACAAAATAAAGATGGTGTTTTTCTATCACAAACCAAGTACCTCAAGTAGATCTTGAAGAAATATGGCATGTGAGATTCTAAACTAGTATGTACCCCTATGGTAACAGGATGTAGCCTCAGCGCAAATGATGAATCAACAACAATACATCAACCAACCTACAGATCCATGATTGGTAGTCTGCTCTATCTAACATGTACCTGACCAGACATCATGCTTGTAGTGGGAATAGTTGGAAGATTCCAAGCAAATCCAAAGGAAACACACCTTCAGGCAGTCAAAAGGATTTTCAAATATCTTCAAGGAACACAAAACTTTGGTTTATGGTATCCTAGAGATACAGATCTTACACTTCATGCATATATAGATGCAGATTGGGCAGGAAGCGTGGATTACAGAAAAAGCACTAGTGGTGGTGCATTCTATATGGGTTCCAGATTGGTGTCTTGGTTCAACAAGAAACAAAGTTCAATTGCATTATCTACAGCTGAAGCAGAGTATGTGGCTGTTGCATCTTGTTGCACACAACTCCTTTGGATGATACAAACATTGCAAGACATTCAGATCACATGTACTCCACCCATCTCCATTCTATGTGATAACACAAGTGCAATTGGTATTTCAAAGAATCCAGTCATGCATTCCAAGACCAAGCACATACCTATCAAATATCATTTTCTCTAGGAACAAGTACTTGAACAAAAGGTCAAATTGGAGTATGTTCCCTCCAAGGAACATGTTGTTGATATATTCACCAAACCACTGCCTAGAGAGACATTTGAATACCTCAGACAGAAGTTGGGAGTAGTTGATGCATGATGTTGCTGTTGACACTTATTTGTTTCAGAGAACAATGGTTGTACTCGAGTTTCATGAAGCGTATCCATGTACATATGCTGGTTTCTGTAGATACAACCACGTATATGTTGGTTTGAAGAATATCAGTGGGCTAGACTTAGGATGAAAAGAGTCTGATATGGGTCTGATAGTGATCATTTGGCACAGATTTAGGGGGAGTATATACTTCTAATAATGCATTGTTGGCATTATCTTAGAAAATCTTGGTACAATCTCACAGTTGTTTTTGATGGATGATGTAATGTTCTTGTTTTATCATGTATAAAATTTTGGTGTATCCCCACTTGGTTGGGTGGATGAGTCAATCTTGGTATATCCCCACTTGGTTGGAAGATGGATGTATGTATGAGCCTTTGGTGATAGGAAGGTCATTTATGATGTAGAGAGTTATATTCTTCTTGTAGAACATCTTTTGTACTCAGGGGGAACATAACCCTTTGCCCTTGATGACAAAGGGGGAGAGTGACTTGGGGTTGCCATCAAGTCAAAAGGGGGATATTGTTGGCATTATGACATAGGTTTGGCATTATGACACAGGTGTTTTCCTTGATGGCAACTCACTCAGATGACAGATCACAATTCAGGACCACAGAATGAAGGAAAAATAGGTATACATAGGTTCCCCTTGACCAAACCGCGTATACACGTGGGATTGCAGACCAAAAGGTGCGTATGCATATAAATTCACTTTCACGCAAGGAAAAGCACGCACATGTTGGAAAAATTGGTTTTTGTCCGTGGTATTTTGACCCATCGTATTGGTCCAAGGTATCTTGTCCGAAGTGTTGACCCCAGGTATTTGGTCCAAGGTATTGATTCTAAGTGGTTTTAGACCATGGTATTGAGTAAGGCCTAAGACTATAAAAGGAGGAGGAGATCATTAGGCAAGCTCACTCAAGCATTGAATATCTAAGGAAGAGCAAGATCTAGAATACTGGTTATTGGGTTATGGTGCATAGCTAGATTTGAATCAAGGAGGAACCTGAGCGCTTGAAGAAGGATAAGTTCTATTGATGGGTCAAGATCTTAAGGCTTGAAGAAAAGTATCTTTGTGTGGTTTTGATATTTTATCTGAATAATTAGCACATGCCGTAATTTTTAAATCTGATGATCTAGGTATAATTAATGTCTAAATAAGTTGTAAAGGTTAAATTATCTTTTACAGATCTGTACGCAGGTTCAGGATAGCAAAGGTGCGTATACACACTGGTTCGACATTTCGAAACAATATATACGTAGGTTGGCCTTCATATAATAGCGTATGAATGTAGGTTCAATGCATTGAAGTACCGTACGTCTCATAAAATATGTTTTAGCTACTTCTGTTTTTTGTTGTAGTGTTATGGGTTCTGGATTGGGTTTTGGTCACTGTTACTATATTTTTGTTACAACATTCAGAAAAATTGTACTGGTATAAGGCTGCACCAGTACAAAACTTGTAAAAAGAAGTTTCTTATTAAAGAAAGATAGAGACGATTGTAGCAGGTGGTTTTGACCCACATTGGGTTTCCACCTTATATCTTGTGCTCATGTGTGTGATTTCTTGTTCTGTTTACTGCATCTGATTACTGGTTATATGGTTATGATACACAGATTAAAGATCAACTAACTAAATTATAAGTTTGCAAGGTATATGCTGGTTTCTCTAAACACAGTTCCGTATAAATGGAAGTTTCATTAACAAAAGTAGCGTATATAAATTTGTTTATGGAAATGAAATATTGTTAAATTGCTAATACTGATTCACCCCCACCTCTCAGTATTATTTCCAACAGTTTGAACTTTTCTACCTTGAACATTGATCCAAGGTGGCTCAAACAAATGTAAAGTACATCTGCTCCACAAAACTTTCACTTGTACCTATTTGAAAAGCTGTGAACAACAATTGTTAACAACAACAAAAATATAGACAACAACTGGATAGACTAAACTCCTGCTTCAACAAAAGAAACAGATTTCACATCTTGTGAACACCTCCATGTCTTACATCTGCATACAAATGATGGACTAGACAACAAGCCCACAAAAATGCCTTTAAACAAATGACCCTTCAAGTCAAGAATGTAGAAAAAGACCATTAGGACTCTTTTCAAAAGGTGAAACACTTCATTATTATCTCCCTCTTGGAGACCAAGTCAACTTTCCTCAAGTCAACATTACATCACATGCATGCCAAGGCAATCAACCCCGCAAGTTAATCACACATACATGTTCAAATACAAGGAAAACATCAACATCCTTGTGTTCATGCACATCATGTTTATGGATGCATTTCATCCTTCAACTTTCACTTAAGCACACTGTACTTTTGAAGCTGAAATGAAATATAATGTTGCGGCAACAATGTGAGTCTCCTACCCAAAATTTTTCCATTCACCTTCTTGGTAGAAACCTGCAACTTGCATCTCATCAACAAATAAATGCAAATAGATGCATCAATAGGCATGCAATCTTAACTGGATAATAACTCTAGACATTTATTACCAATCCATTTCAAAGGTCCTTCCTTTTTCTACAGATCAACATCAACATGTGAATCATCCTGAGACACATCATTCATGGAATCTTCCTTTCCATTTCTGCCATTTTCTCTTTCCACCTTCTTCAGCTTTTTTGGAAGCATTGTTGGATTCAGAGTCCAACATTTTGCAGCAACATGTCCTTGCTTATGGTAGTAAGTGCAACACATGTGCATCTTCTTGATAGCATGATTTGTCTTGTCCAATGGACCTTTGGCTTCTTGCTTCTTTTCCTTCAAAAATTTTCTGTATGTGGCCATTCTCTTCCAACATCTAGAAACATGATGGTTATCCAAGCCACAAAAGGAACATGAAATTCTTTTCCCATATATATGTGGAAATCTATCATGCTTTGCAAAATCAAAAGGAATATGATTAAAACTAGATTTATACCTTTCTCTTTCACCTTTATTTCCTTCATGAGGAGGTGAATTGAAAGAAGAAGTGGCTCTTGTTGGAACACCATCAATCTCTTCAAGGCTGTCAGAGTTTCCACAACTCTCTGGTTCAAGTGTGTGCTTCTAAACATCCGCATCCTTCAAATGATGTTTCAAGCTATTGCATTCCTCCCGAATACAATCTCCACACTTCTGAGGTAGAGGACATGAAATGAAGCTCCTTCTTGGGACTGTTTCAATGGACTTCATGGCATTTTGGATCTCTTTCCATAAGACTGTCCATAGCTAAGACCCAAATACTTAGGCCTTTCCTCAACCATTATTGGCTCAACAACACCTTGTGCATGCTTGCCCAAGCCTTTTCCTTTTACTTGACCAAGGCTTCTTTGGCAACAAAGAGCTGAAACTCCAACTCATGCATCCTCTTTATGTTCATATTTGCAATATGAAGTTGCCTCTCCATTTCCTGCAATTTGTCAGAAAGCATCTGCTTCTTTTCCTCCACGGACTTCAACTGGTCTCTAAGTATGTTGCTCTTCCATCCATCCTCATACATTTCTCTCCCCTTGTCCATCATGATGAACAAGTCTTGCTTGATGTTTCCATCAATGAATCTTGTGATGAAGGAGGAATTTGAGGATAAACTTGTAGAAGTTGTCATTATGCAAATAAACAAAAGAACTTCAAACAAGGTTAATAAAGAGCTTATTCAACAACCTTTTGTAGCAAACCTCTTATGCTTCAAGGATTGCCTTGAGGTCCTTTGGGATAGAAGAATGCCTTTAGCCCTTCTTCCTTATTGTCCTTCCTAAACTGAGCTATCAATAACTTTCCCTTCACCTCTGCAAACTCAGAAAATAGTCAGTCTGCAACAAGCATAGATTCAATCAGTCCTTGACTGCCTAAACACCTTTCAGACAAGCAATCTTTGCCCTATCAATCAAGCATTCTGATATAACCTTCTTTGAATGTGGGTTTAATCAATCTCAAGCTCTGATACCACGTTATCTAAAGATGGGGCACTTAGGCTTCTTGTCTAATTTTCAAGAACCTTTCCCACTTCCAAAGCTTTAAATATTCCCTAGCCTTTATGATTAACCAATGCAGAATTAAATATGTGCTTGAAATAAGGTGTATGCTTGTGTTTATTGTTGACTGTTTGTGTTTTTTTAGGTCTATTTGCTTGAACTGATATAACAACAACTAAAGCAACATATATAATGCAGCATAAAGTAACACACATAAGACAACAATCTAATTAGGAGCTCACCCAAAACTCTTGGGCTACATCTCCATAAGCTCTAGTCAACTCAACTAGGCTCTCTGGGGTTATGGCAAAGTCCTTTTACAAGCTCTTGGCTCAACTCCACTATTTTACATAGAAACAATGGGTTTAGATACAATTTTATCCCAGGCTCTTGAAGCTCTCGGCTTTTCTGGCTCTCGGCTTTGGCTCTTGGCTATGGCTCTTGGCTCTGCTTTCTTTGCCTCTGCTTCCTGTTTTTGGCTCAGCTTTCTGCACTCCTATCTCAATTCACCCTTCTGTCTTTTTCATTTTGTGGCTTTTAAGCCAATTGACACTGTCCATTCATTGTCCTCTTCCAGGCTCTCTAGCTCCTGGCCTCTGCTCAAATCCCCCTCTGAGCATTAGCAATCATTGCTAAATTCCTTTAGGGATGGTGGCCACCTGTTCTGTAATGGAAGGACCATCAGTGCCTTTAAAATCCTCAGAATATTCATTCTCTGTTTACACAGAGAAATACTCTAAAACATGGTAAAATCTGCCAATCTGCCATTTATCGGACTTGGAATATCATTAAATCCACCCTAGACTCCTATCGGGTCCACCTGTAATCTCTATCGCAAGTCGCAGTGCCCCTGTGACATGTTTTCCTTTGTATTTGTAAAAATACATTAAAACATTGAAAATACCATCGAATGGCTTTATGGCAGACTTCAAATACTATACATTTGCATTTATAAACCCTTTTGGGTCTGGATTCATCAGATCAGGCGCATTCCCTTTGTATTTCGTTTATTTAACACAAATGCAAAATACATAGAAAAATCCGTTTTCTGGAACTCAAAATATATTAAGTTTCATCTATAATCTTATCGGGTCCGGCTATCACAATCACATTTGTATCGCCCCGCTCCTTTGTATTTCTCCAATGCGATATTGTGATACGACATGTCATAATTGCATATTGCATAGTCCCGGGGTCTTTCCATATGGCATGGATTATGCCGTCACCGATCCTCCGACGCTGATATCGACGATCGCAATATTGCTCAGCCCAGGGTACCACCTTAAGTCCCATGCCCTCGCCAATGCTTATTTGCCGATCCGATCATCGACGATCGACGTATCACATGATCACAATCGCCAGGTCCAGGGTCCCGATATTGCAAATATGTCTACCTCCGATTCAATACATCAGATCGATGGATCAAGGTTTCTTCCACCTCTGCTTAAGTCCGGCCTTTTGCCTTTTTCTGATTCAATTTCCCTTTTTTAAGGATTTGTTTTGCCATTTTTAGGGGATTTTGCCTCTTTTTCCAGAGAAACAGGGCATCTTCTTCTTGCAATAACTTCTGCACCCTAAGTCCATTTTAGCCCATTCAAGTTGCAGTAGATTTAGAAGGAAACGATCTCTGCAATGTGTCTATTTCCAAGAACTTCCTTGGACTTTCATTTTCCTCTGTGAGGAACACTTAGATCTAGGAGTCTATTCAAAATCCATTTTGGATCAACGAAAATCCTTCAGGCGCTTCTCCTAGGCTCTGCGTCAACCCTACTAGCTTCAGTGTCATCTCTCTGGTCTTCTGCATCACCCACGCAAGCCCCTTAGCCTCTGTGCAGTCTTTAGATTCCTCTGCATGGCTCCTTTTGCCTCTGTGTAGCTATGGTGGCCTCTGCATGGGTCTTGCTGCCTTTGCGTAGCTTTGGATACCTCTGCATCAACCTCTTCAGTCACTACGCTAAACCTCAGGAACTATCCCTGCCTCTCTGCTATGTACTCACTATCCCTCCTTGCAACAGATCACTTGTTAAAATTTTCTCAAGAAGCCCTGCTCCAGAAAATCGATCTGACTGAGAAATCTCGGTGTATCTCCAACTGAACCTCAAGCATCCTCTTATACTTTTCCTGTTGAGTCTTCAATGACCGAGATTAAGTTTCTAATCAACGATTAAGATTAGATTTGGCTTGATCCATGTCATTTAGAACCTTCTCACCCAATTTTATATTAATACCCATTAATATTTTAATTTTCCTAAGTTTAGACTTAGGAACCCCATTAAAAATATTAATTATTTTAATATCTCTCTAACTGGGTGGAATTTCCCCAAACTATTTCCAGGTCTTGGAGATCTCATGTGCTTTAGCCTCTCCACCAATTTTCATGGCTAGAGCACATTCGATGTTACCAAAAATAAATAGATACAAGATTTTTTAGTACATTCTGGACTACATTGCGAAAGAATATGGAGACAAAGTTGAAGAGATATACAACATTCCATCCACAGACAGATGATCAGACATAAATAATCAATAAGACTTTGGTGTAGCTTTTGAGGGGATACAACTAGAAGAATCTGAAGACTTGGGATGAAAATATGGTAATATACAACATTCTTACAACATAGCAATCCACACTTCTACATGAAAGTCTCCATTTGAAACTTGTTTTGGATATTTTCCACCTTCACCTTTGGATATTGCATAGAGGAAATAAGGAGGAGTGAGGGAAGATATTACAAGAACTGCTTTGAGGGTTAAATTTTTTATAGATAAGAGCATACTGATCCGTCTATAGGTACAAGAAACATTGCAAAATTCGTAGGATAAGTATAAGGCAGTATAAGGCTAGGCTTGATTAACACAAAATAGAGAAATCATTCAAGGTGGGAGATAGAGTATGGTTACAATTAAACAGGGAGAGACTGTAGGGGTTTGGTAAGAAAATCAAAGCTATGAGGTATGGTCCCTTTGAGATATTAGAAAAAGGTTGGTTATAATGCCTATTGACTTAGGTTACCACCATATATGCGTATTTACTCAGTTGTTAATGTAGAGAATTTGAAACTCTATGAACCTTCCATGTTAAATCAAGAAGATGAATAGGTTCAACCTTTTGTGGAGGATTTGACACTAAATTCTCAGGAAGAGTTGACATAAGATACAATTTTGTAGAAGAGGTCCAGAAATACAAAATAGGGGCAACATGACCTTTGGCAGATTGGGTTGAAGGGACAAGTTCCAGGCAAAGATAAATGGGACACCAAAGAGGTGTAGGAAATTTTTTCTCACCTCATTCAATAGAAGATTTTGGGGACAAAAAGCCTCCAAAAATGGGGAGGTGTGATCCAGATTGGATTTTTATATTGTTTTTCATCCATCTTGATGCATTCAGAGTGGAAAAAGTGGAGGCATCAACTCTTAGTATTGTTTTTACCAGCAGGGCCCAGTTTGGAAAAATGGGGTCTAAAACCTTCTAGGAGCGTTTGAGGCATGAAATGGAATTTTTTAGGGGTAAAAATTTACCACTTCAGTGAAACACCTTTTCATGCTATTCTACGCACAAATATCTTTCCAACGATACAAGAAGAACATCAATAAGTGTCTTTATGCAAACGTTATGACACTTAGAAGTTGACATAATTCTTGTTTTCACTACCATGGTTCGAGAGGATGCCACGTTAGCGCCAATTATTCATGGAAAAAAGGTCTAGCCATGTGATATGATGAAAAATACTCTAGAAGAGTCTATATTGTAACTTTACTTAAGAGTTGATGTAATCACTAGTAGGCTATCAAGCTATGTTATAATCGGGCCACTAGGAGGAAGAGGCATATTGTAATGTTCCAAACTAGAAAATATAATGAATATCAAAACATGCACTAAATTGCAGCCAAATTTGTTCACACATGCAAACACAAATTTACACAAATAAAAATAGGTTAGAGAGCCATAGATTAACAACCATAAAACTAAGCCATTTTATTGATTCTAAAGTTGGAACTGAATACCATGGAGTGAATAGATAGAACCCGGGCTTGCTACTGCAAGCATGCAATACCCAGATGAAAAAATAAGTGAAATCTCCAACTGAAATGGCTCAATCTATCCAAATGAAATGCCCAGAAATTGTTGCTGTTGTTGGAGGCAAACTATGAAATGAACCCTCAAAGTTGATCTTAAATTTATGAAAAATTAAACAAAGGCTTCTCACACCCCAATCAATAAAACCCATAAATATTTTGATCTAATTCCAACTGACTCGGAATGCCCAAAATAGTGCGAAAATCCTAGCTAAACCAACAATTTGCCCTGTGATAAGAATGAGAATTTTAGTCTTGAATATTTCCCAAAAAATTCTAAAATTTTAAGCACGGACTCCTCTCATAAAACTTGGAAAACCCAGAAAAATCTCAAGTTGAGTCCATCAGTCTTTGAAACGCCAAAATCAGCGTGTGGTGCTTCACAGTCTGCTGGTGAGCTACAAAAATCGAACTGTTTCAAGAACGCAAAATTTCCCCAAAGGGGAACTCCTCCAAATCCCAACAAAATTCCTTCCTCAAACTCCCGATCAAAATCAACTCCAATACCCGGCAAAGCACTATTTCTCAACCGCTGCGTAGAGAATAACTAGTAAACCCCAATGCAACTCCAAAAAGAGAAATTGCGGCCCACAAATAATGTTGATCTCTACCCTACAAATCCTCTACAAAATCACCAACATCAATAGAGAAAATCCCTTGCAAAATAATCAAAATTCCAACCCACAATAGTTGATTCCCCAGTGAGAAACTCGAATTTCCTCTGCGCCCAAGGAGTGGCAAATTGAGTGAATACTTGCAATAAAGCTCTATGGAAATCCTAAATTGGACTCCCCAATTTACCTCATTAGAGAGGCATTTGAATTTCTCCGAAATGAGGGTGGAATTTTCTCTTGGAAATACCTTGTGCTAAAAAACAATGGTTGACTTAGCTAAGAAGCTCAAACAAACTTTGCAATTCTAAAATGAAATGCCAAATAGAATCATCAAAATGAGGCTCTAGCCTTCCTTTTATTGTTGCTTTCCCTTCATCATACCATGGGTTGATTTCTCTCACAATATGCTTTGATACCATGGTTTGATTCTTCCCATGGTTCAATTTCCATTTTGGTAACCTCCACAACTTCACTTTGATTTTTCTTTTCTCCTAAGTTTAACCTTCTTTTCGCTCCAAAAATTATATGGAGCCGTCATAACCCATTTTCCTAAGTTTATTTGCCAAAAATATTTATTATTCACCAAAATTGCAAAATTGAGAATTTCCCTTAACAAAATTGTTAATTGGGGACATGACACATTCCATTCTTTCGAGTGCATTTGTTCCATAACTGAGCAAAGATAGCCAAGAGGGATATGAGGTAGAGCACATAGAGAGGATTTTTGTGCATAACAACGCATGGACCACAAGGCATACTTATTTGTACCTGTAACCATATTTCCAGACAGAGAAAGAGAGCGGAGCGACTTCACCTTCCAACTGAGTTTTCTCCCAAAAGGGTTTCCTATAGCATATCTTGTCTCTTATGTGTGTGTGTGTGTGTGAGTTTTTATTTTTCATTCTCTATTTTCTGCATAATCTCCATTCATATGCATGCACTAATTATAGTAAAATCTACATATCTATAAATTTAATAAAACTGTATTAGTGCAGAATTTCATATTTTTACTATTATCAGATCTGTTGTGATGAACTGTCCAGTGGAATATCCATGACAGTTTACAGATCACATAAGCGAAAGCAAAGGACTTGAAACATTTCAAGTTTGGTGAATTTAGCTTCCACAGATACGATTCAAGAGGTATTGCCACCCAACACTGCAAGTCAATTAAATATGGTTGGTCATATACTTTGAGAATTGATGCTAATGAAGATAAAGTTAAAAACTTCTTCAATGCTACTAAAGTAGTTGAGGCAACTCTAGGAATCAACCACACTAAGTCTACTAACAATCCATAGACAGAAGAAGGACCTTCGTAAAGTTTGGACACATAAGGGAAGGAAGTCGCCTTCAAGAGGAAACAAGAACAAGAAGCTTCAAAGAAAGAAAAGCTGAAGAAACAAAATGTCGAACAAGAAGCTAAAAGGAAATTCGAGGAGGAGGCAACCAAGCAAAAAGAAGAAGTGGAGAAGAAAAAGTGAGGGGCAGAATGAAAACTAAAGCTAGAGGTTATGAGGAAGAAAAAGGAAGAATAAACAAAGAGAAAATAATAGGAGGAAATGAGGAAAAGGCAAGAGGAAGAAAAGAGAAAACAAGAGGAGTAGAGAAAGAAAAAGGAAGAAGAAGAATTAGCCAGGAAACCCAAAGAAGAAAGGATTGCCAAAGATCTAGTAGAAGGGAGGTCGGAGAGACTAGGACAAGAGGATGTAGAAATTATACTTCCTGATCTAGATGTCGCTCCTCCAACACCTATCATTGGTGGGAACCTCCAACTCAGTAATATGGGAGTCACGCTTGGAGAAGAAGACCAAGTTTTCTATATCTCAATTTTTAGGTTTTGATCAGTTCAAGAATGAGATATATCAAGAGAGGCGGAAGTGCTTGGCAAGGAAACTAGGTAAGCCCATATTAGTCACTATAGAGAAACATATAGAGATGGACACCATATTAAACCCTTTAGTGATAACTTCCGCTGGATCCACTTTCTTCTCTACTACTAAGAAGAAAGTAGAGTGTCTACTAAATGAAGTAAATGACTTAAAAGAGAACTTGGCTACTTCACATTTGGGAGATTGACAAGCTACATGCAGAAATCCACACTCTATCAATTACAAGCGCCCACAAAGAAGATTTCTAGGCAATAGTCGTAGAATAAATTAAAGCATTGGAAGAAGTCATGAACGCGTTTATGTTGAAATGATTATCCTTCATCAAACAAAGATTGTTTTCATAAATTCAAGGAGAACTAAAGGGCGGGGGATTGTTGATGAAAAAAGTTTTCATGACCCCAAATGACATATATGAATGGGGGGAATATTCGAATGCACTAGAAAAACTACTAAGAAAAGATATAACACACATGAAGAGGGAAAAGGTAGAAATTATATTTTCAAAGTAGTCACATGACAAGATGACTAGAGATGTGAATATAATGACATATGCATATCAAAAGTTACATAGAAGATTGGAGGCCCTCATTAAGGTGCATACAATACCCTCCATTGGAACAGTAGGAATGGCCAGGCCTGAAGACAAAGTCTGGCAAGAAATCTATGAAATGTTAAATGTAATAAAGAAATCCACTTCTCAAGGTAACTTAGAACCCACTAGGTATCTACTGCATAACATATTGTGGAGTCGGAAAAATTGCATACAAAACTATCAATGCTCTAGAGTCAAATACAAACACACATGAAGATTTTGTTCCTAGAAGCTCTTGAATGTGAGATGAGATTCAAGAGAGAAATGTCGAAAAAGGTCAGATCCACTGCTTTCGAATACAAGGTCTATCACACATGGTACATGAACTGCAAGTTGAGGCTCCTGACATGGCCATTTTGAGTCCTATTCCATGAAAGAAATTTTGTCTTTTAATTTCCATGTAATTGGTAAAAAAAAGTTATTTTGAAATTAAATGTATAATAGAATTTATAAATTAAAAGTCATTTAGAAGTTGAAGATTCACAAGGGGGAGGTCGAAAGGTCATGAGAGGTGAAATTCACCCCATTTTTGTATAAGTAAACCCTCATGGCTAGTGAGAAGGGACTTTAGTTTTTGGAATCTTTGAGCACTTTGTAGAGAAAAGCTAGTACATTATTTTGAGAAATCAAGTGACATTTTTTATTTCCACTATTGGATGTCATGCATGCTCAATACAATGGTGTATTAAATATTTCAACTAGTTTTGAGAAGCTCTTTGAGCCATGACAAGAAATTTCACTCATATATCGTTGAGCATCATAAGACATATCTTTTGGTGATCAAATCGTATGTTATTGTTATTCATGTGTTGGTGATTATTGAATTATTTCGTTGATTTGAGACTCACATTTTATTGAGATTTTTTGTTGATTTACGCTTTCATGATTGCTATTAGTTGAGTACTAATTCACAAATAATAATACATATTCCCTTTATATTCATGCATCTAAATTGAAGTTTTCTTACAATGTTTTTTTAAGGTTCATGCCCTTTTTACTTTAATTGCTGATATATATTTTATATCTTGTTTTGAAAGTATTGCATTAACTGTTCTAACTTGTTTTATGTCAGAAGTTTTATCAGGTTTCTTTACTCTTGCTCATCTAGTCCAACAACCATGTTGGCAGTTGGGCCTGCATATCAGATGGGACTCCTATCTCAAACGTGTAAATTCTAATTGGGATTTTGCACCAGGGAGATCCCCTTTAGATTAGCGATACATTTTGGCTCATCAACAAAACCCAAAACCCTTTGACACACATTTTGAGGTAAAAGTTGTTTATTTTTAATAATTCATACATCTCTAATGGATTAAATGGGTTTCAAGTTAATTTTGTTAATAATGAATTGTTTAGCCTAGTTCCCATAACTCACATGTAGTCTTGGAACAACCCTCCAAGGTTGGAATATCTGCACATCTCTAGAAGGAATTATGCCACATGGGTTTTGAAAGTTGAGGTGTTAATATAATTATATGTTGATCATATCACACCCAGGTCAAACGTGTGAGCCTCCAACTCTAAAAAATTTCATAGGTTCAAATTTCCAAATAGTGAATTTCAGGCATGACTTTTGAGACAATGAGGGAAAATATGAAAATTTTGGAACATATTTTGTTCCCAATTTGGAAAGTTGAGTAAATACTGGGTTGTTTTCCAAAATACATAACAGTTTGAGAGATATCCTTGGTTATTTAATTCCAATATACTTAAAATGCACAAATTCACCTAGATTTACAAGAAATGCTCATATTTGAGGAAAACACTAGATCAACTGTTTAATTAACAATAATAACAAATATCACCCATTTTCAAAGTATGGAAATGATTTGTTGAAATGCATTTGTATTTTGGGAATAAAATGACCCAATTTGTCTTGGGTGTTATCATTTTCTAACTTGTTTCTATACCACTAAGATTAGGGGTTTGGTTCTTATCCACCCCAATGATCCTCCTTTACAAATATTTAGATGTAGAACATAACAAGGGGTTGATCATTCATTTTGTAATAGGCTTGAGAAATAGGTTGCTGATAAGAGATTCATTTGTGTAAACAAGCCTGTGTGCTACTTTCTTGGAAACTGACCTAACCTTTATTTAATGGGAGAGTCTTGTTCCTAAACCTTGGTGCATTAGTTCAGTGGAATATGTGTTGAAAATGGCAACAAGAAAATCCGATTTAATATTTCCTCGATTTAAATTAGGAGAAAATTGTAATTCCATATCACAAGACAAAAAGAATGTGTTAAGTAAGTTAATTTTACCTAGTTGGCTTAGTTAATTCGAGTTGAGGGCCTAACTTGAGTCATGTAGAGTGGTTCCTAAATTTTAGGAGCCTAGGTTGAGTTTAACTAGAGCTGTGATAATTTAATATAGTTAAATTGAGTTAATATCAATCAAACTAGTTCCAACTGTTGGAGGAACTAATAGGAGGTCTAGTAGTGGGGTGAAGCTTCAGTGTTCAACCAGTTAACTGATAATAAACCATAATTAACTCATGCATGCATGAAATTCGAGTTACCTGGTTGAGATTGGAGTTCAAGGGAAGTGTACTATTGTAGTGGCTACAACCACCCTCCAAAATTTTGCCTTAGCCTGTTTTGGAGCCTCCCTACCAACCTTTCACAACACTTTGACTTGCTTCATCAAGTATTTAAGCTTCAGTGTTTTCCTCGCACAAAGGCAGCCTATTGATCATAGTCGATCCATTCCCCTCATAGACTGTTCACCCGGACTTGGTCCAATTGCAGGCTGAGCATCTTCCCCTTGAAAATTTCACATTTTTGGAGGGCAACCAACCTTCCCTCCAGAAATTGTGCAATATGTCTGGCAACCTGCTAGGCTCCAAGATTGTGCAATCCTGCTAGTCAACACTCCCATAAGGAATTGTGCAACTTTCCCTAACAGGGCTGCTAAGCCCAGAATTTTCACAAATCTAGGCAACAGTCAGTTGCTCTGCCCAGAAAATTGCACAAATCTCATGGGAAATCAGCCCAACTCCTAGCCAGAAATGCACATTTCCTTCAAGCATATGAACAGGCTCTTGCATGTGTAGCTGAGTTGACCGTTTCCCTCCGGGACCGAGCAAGATTGACTTGCATGCATAGGCTGCTTCTCCTAAGGTAGCATGCAAAGGAATCCCTTATCTTAGGGATCTATGTTTAGCAGTTGGAGGTTACATGCAAGGAGAAATTCAGAAACCTCCCACCAAGTGTCACTTCCCCTAGTTTTTTGGCATGCACGTCACAACCTTGATGTTATCAAAACTCATCAGCCGGATGCTGCAGAGATCATTCCTCACATCAACCTTGCAGCTCTGACATCCCAGATCACATCTAGGAGCAGTTGGCACATTCAACTCAACTATTTCGGGGTAAGCTTGCTTCCCATGCCTTGTGACGCATTTATGTCATTTTTTTGTGTTTTCGCTTGTGTGGGTTTTGTTTGCTTGATTTCTTTTAACTCTTGCTATTGTTTACATGTATTCTAGCTTGTCCTAGCTCTGTTTCAATTTTCTTGCTATCTCATTGTTGTCGCATGCATGAAACGATTTTGCACGGACGTTCGCCAAACCGGCGAACAGCCTCAACCATATGCATTTTGATGTATTTTCTGAATATTTCAATCATGTTTTGCATGCATTGTCGATCACTTCTGCTATCACTTAGTGTCGCCATGAATTCACTGTCTTATTTTCTTTTAGTTTCCCGTCGGCGAGTCGAGCCAACCTCGGCTTGGACTCTGCCTCCACCAAGGCTGCATTGCGCAATCTGGGGAAGGAAGGCTCACCTTCCTCTCTAGAAATGCACATTCCTACCCAAAACTGGCCTCTAGGACTGTTTTGCGCATTTCTGGAGGATAGTGGTTGCTTGGCCCAAGAAATTGTGCAAATTTGTCACTAGGCCAGTAGTCCTTTCTAGTTGGAATTGCACGTTATGCAATCCCAATAGCCAGCAGCCAGACTAGACTGTGCATTGCATAGTTCCAATAGTCAGTCAGTCTCCCAGCAGTCTAGATTGTGCATTGTGCAGTCTTGGTAGTCGGTCTCCTGACCTCCTCGCTGAAATTGCGCAACCTTCATGATCATTCACTCAGGTATGTTGCAAGTTAGTTCTCATGTTCATTTTGGTTTTTGACTGATAGATTGCTTGCTATGAGTGTTGCCATGTCTCCAGGTATCGTAGGTGTTCATCTGCCTCTCAACAGTACATGTACAATGGTTTCCAGGAGAGCAGAGATGAAGACAACGTTCAGAGCACACTTGGGGATGCAGTCGATCAAGTGTCTATGGAATTGCCTACCCACGAAGACATCAAGTTGTTCGTAGGCAAGGACATCAAGATATGACAACAGAAGTATCATGAACAATAACTGAAGACAACATATCGAATGCAATGAATGAAAGAGGAGGGTTGTTGACAACACAAAGGCAGAACAAGGTTGCGAGCTCAAGCAGATCCATTGATGATGAAAGCAACTTTGGAGACTCCGGCTATGAGGTGATGGTGCGACATGAATATCGTGCAAATACAGAGAATGGAGCAAAGAGGGATTCGCATGTGCTGAAGCAGCAACTCAAGGAAGAACATGAAGCTGCACAGATAGACAAATGAGTTGCAACAAGATAATGAACAACAGTGGGCGCATCGTGCACTCACGGATGAAACTGCCCCCGTACAATTTAAAGATCCATCCCAGCAACTAACACAGAGAAGACATGGTGAGTAGTGTTGGTGATCACATGCAAGGGATTCAGCAACATGCACATCATTGTGCACACACATGTAATCCAACCCATTCAACACACTCACCAAGACGAAGAAAAGAAGCAAGTCCAACTGGAGTTGAACATGTACTTCGACAAGTTGATGTGCATGACCACTAGTACACACTTGAAGATCAAAACAAACACTATGCATCCGTGTCTTTCCGGTTCAGCTGCACGCAAGAAGACCATGCGCATGTTAGCATATGAGTTGGATGAAGGGGCTGAACCAATGCACCAGTTGTAACGAAGGAAAGAGTTTGCTTCAGCAAGATTTCACCATGAGGTGCATGCACACCACCACGGACGACCAATCTTGGCATCAACTCACCACCTTCACCATCACATGCATGTCAAAGATTTGGTCTCATGACAGTGGATCGAGTGTCAGTGATGTCTTGCAAGGCTTGCTCAAGCCTTGTTGTCGCACATGAGTACATGTGCATTGTAATTTTGAGTCATGTCAAGTGTAAGTCAAGTGTCAATAGTGGATGTAATAGTCATAGAGTAAGTGAGGAGTCATGAGGGTAGTTGATTGGTCACAAAGGGGGATGTCAAGGGTCAACCCACCCTTTGCTATAAATAGTCCCTCATAACTCATTGTAAAGGATTTTGGTCAGCCAAGCTTCTATTAAGACTATATTGAAGAAAGCTTGGACATTATTGTAACGCGCCTTGGCTTATCCACTGCACAGAGCTAGTACCTCTCTTTAGAGGAGTAGGTGGATGTGGTTGTAACATTTCACTGATGGGGCTAGCATGTTTACATGGATGTATTGTATGATTGGAACTTATACTTTTATATAATAAGATCCAACACATTTTCATGCATATGTTGTTACTGTAGTTTGACTTCTCTCGTTGCCTTAATGATATATGTTGCTTAACTTACGTATTTGTCTATGAACTGATTTGTATGCAATTATATGACTGCTTTTGTAAATGTGTTGTATATGATGTTAATGCTATCTCGTCTGTGTCGATTGCTCTGCTAGACACTAGACATACCTTTCACATGAACCTTGCTGTAACAACTGTTGCACACATTCAGACTGATCTATGAGTGTTGTACGTGTTATCTTACCTTTAATGTTGTGACTACCACATCCAAGTGGACTGCTCCATTGGAAGCTGTGTATGTCCTTTTGTGTTGTGTGTTCTTTTAGTGTCAGTCTTTGCAGCCTTCCTCCAGTGATCAAACATGCTCTTACAAGTGATTTTAAGGTGTCAAAATCAACTTTTTGTCATTTCAGTGAGTCTTCAAGCAAAATTTGGTCACTAGCATTAGGTCTAGGGTTTGCTTTCACTCCTTTCAAAGTTGCTCAAATATCAGTCTATGTCACTATTTAGCTGAGTCTATCATCATTCAGAAGGTTGTTATCATCATGTCAGGTTCCATTGGGTCATTTTACACCTTGTTCATGCCTCAGTTGCGCCTAGGCAAGGTTCATTTCCCTCTCCTAGGGTTTTGAAGGCAATTTCTCTTGAATGGTCAAATCATTAGCAAAACTTGTATCCTAACGTTCATACACTTTCCCCTATCATTAATGTACCTTATTAAACACTTCCCATCACTGAGATCCCCCAAATGCCTCATTTGGCACATTTTGACCAGTCTTGTGATATTTGATTTTTGATAAGGCAAATGAACACCAAATTGAAAAAGTCCGATTGGGTTGGAAAGTAGACTCAAAGACCTTTCCAACGAGCTATCCTGCACCCAATTTGGACACCGGGAAGGCCTCCAAAATCCTCCTGCAAAATGAACTATGTTCGCGTGACCCATACAAAAGGCGCGCGATGCATTGGGTGTGTGCGGCGCACTGGGCTCCATTGGCCAGTGTAAATTTACATGCACGCGGCGCACTGGGTAAGCGCGCAGCGCATATAGAATCAAGCCTTGAAACTTGCTAGAAACTTCACCAATTCACCAATACTTTGCCTAGATTTGCTAGGTAGGCTCTCATTCACTGCTATTGCTTTGTATTTGATGGTGAATGTGATTGGTTCATGGATAATGGCCGTTGAAAAAAGACTTTGAAAACCTCCTTTTGCAAACAAGGAAACTTGCTGTAGGGTTTGAGCACTGTTTTGTCACCAAGTTTTTTTTTCTTTTCCCATTTCTCTTTGTTCCTCATTTCCAAATCTCACTCATCAATCCTACAATGCAATCCTTAAACTCTTAATCCCTTATCCCTATAAAAACTCCTTAACCCTATTCAATATCCCAAACCCTAAAACCCTATTCCCATATATACATTTCCCCTCCTCTCCCTAATTACATTTTATTCCCTAATTCCCTGATATTTTCCCCTTCCTAATATTCCCTTGTTAGATTTGTTTTCCCCTTGGTCACAACATTGTTTAGATCAGAAGAGCAGTTCACATTCAGTTGTATACAACAGTTTCACATATCAGCATTCATCCAAGGCAGTCGTGCAACAACAATTATGTCATCCGGTCATTCATCCGATTATAAAGTGGAAACCCAAAGTGACTCACCCTTGGAAAGACATGCACTCATGAGGCTTCATAGAGGTGGCAGACATATCATTACTTGTCCCAGAACTTGGTGTACAAAGCGAGAATCAGGAGTTTGAAAGCAAAGGTAAAGAGAGCTTCAAGGAGGAAAAAAGTGGATGAAGGACTCTAGATATTGGCTGAGGCATCCTTGGCTCATCATTGCCCTTGATGAAGAACCTTCAGTCCAAATTTCAAGAAATTTGGAGAAATTTTTGACATTTTGGAATTTTTGCACTAAAAAATAGGGTTTTTTCCCTATATGTGCCGCGCACCTCGCGCGACCCATAGGATTGGGAGCTCCAAATCACAAATGGCTTGCAGTTTTGAATTTTTCATGGAGAATCATGAATTTTGGTACTTGGACAAGAATTTTGGGTGAGTTATGGGTCCCCAAAAGGTCAAAAAACATGCAAACAATGACCTCACTGCCCCTATTTTGAAACACAAGAAGTAGTCTTGGGAGAATGCACTTTTGGAGGGGAAATTGGAAACCAAATTGGAAACTTCCACTTGGGTTAGAAAGTATACAGGAAGGGCTTTCCAACAAGCCAACATGAGCTCAATTTGGACTCCTGAAAGTGCCCCAAAAGTAGGCTGAAAGGCGCACAATGCATAGAGCTCAGGCGCGCGGTGCATAGAGATTTTTGGTCAAATCTTCACTGTTCAGCTTAAAAATTCGCCCAGTTTTGACCAGTTTTGCTTCTTGATACTACTCTTGACTTTTCATGATGTAATTTAATAAATATTATGTAATTTTGGCACATTTTTACTTGTTCTAGAGGATTCATTCACTAAAAGGTGAAAATTAAATGAATGAATCGGTTTCCTAGCATATAGGGGTAAGTTGTTTGACTACCTAGATTTCAGTTCCTTGTTTAGAATTAGTTCAAACCGCTCCTAGAATGATGATCTCGACCCCTAGAGGCAAGGAAAGGGGTTAGGATGGTCTATATGATGTAATTTCTCAATCATTTTCAGTGGTTGGAGAGGTTGGACTTTTGGGAAGAGCCTAGACTCTATTGTACATTGTATCTCTGCATTTTTGGCTAAGGAAAGACCAGGGTTTTACAACACTGTTTGGGATCCATGTGGCTTTATGTTTTGATGGTGTGCTTTCTTTCAGTAATTTTAAGTTGTTATGTGTATCATTTTCCTTCTTTCATCTTATGCAATTGAACAAATGAAGTGTTAAGGTAGAATCCATCGATGGTTATGCTCTGCCTTTAAGTTTGTTTAATTTTCCATGTTTTCATCTGTTTAAGGAGAATCCTTGAAACCTTCTTTCTCTCCTTAGCTCCTCACCAGTATGATCTACCCATTCATTCCCTTTGAAAGCATTAAGACAATTTCCTACCTTGCCCCAAATAGACCTCTGCAAAAACTGTGCCTCATCCCCAAGCCCAAATTTGCCTTTCCTTATTTCAACACAAAAACTCCTAAAAACTCAAATCAAACCTTTGTACTTCATACCTAGCCTAAAATTAGCTTCTATTTCAGTCATCTCAAGTCTCATCGATCATATTTTGCCGAGATTGACCCAGAGAGAGACCTCTCCTGTCCTCGTAGGGCTAGCTACGAGGCTGAGCGTGGTTTGATGTAGCCTTGAGTTTTACCTTAGTTCAGCCTAAGGTAGATTTGAGCGCTAACATAGTGGCGATCATACTGGGGAAGAACTAGTTTGCTTGTTAGTGTTATTTAATTTATAGCTACAGACGGAGTCTGAAGTCACGCCAGGTAGCCTTTGAACTGCACATTGCTCTGCGAGTGCATAGTAGATAAACGCTGCTTCAGTCGATCTCCGATCTAGCTTGTAATCGTAACACTTAACTTATAAATTGCCCCAGTACATGTATCGAGTTCAGATCTGATTGTTGATGGTGGACAACAATCAGACACTGGCAAGGCTGAAATCATTCACCTGGCAACACTAAATCATTTTCGAGATCAGATCCAAAGACTCCACTGGAGGATGATCCCGACCAACAAAAACATGAAAGGACAACATGGACAGATCAAGTATTCAAGTTGGAATTTCATCCAAGACATTTTGTTCTTTGTCATAAATTATTTCTTCTCTTTTCCCAAGAATGTCAAGAAGGATTTGCAAAGTATACTGTATTTGAGAAGAGATCCTCGGCCTGCAGTTGATTCTTTCCCTTTGAATATTGTGAATACTAAAGATTTGCATACCTTTGAGCTTGATCAAGACCTTTCTTCTAAATTTTGTGATGACCATCTTCAAATTGATGAGCCCCAAGAGACCAAGACTGATTCTATACCTGATATACATACCCCTACACCTTGTAATATTCCAGATCGGTATAAACCTCTTGTTTTACCTTCTGTTCTCCATGCTTTCCAAAAAAACTATGATCTATACTTGTCGAGGTTCGATGGTGAAAGTAAGAATGTCAACGCTGAGCAACATGTGCAGAATTTTGAGTCTTTTCTAGATCTTTTTGAAGTTGATGCAGAGGATGTCAGTATAAGGCTTTTTGCTCTTTCTTTGTAACGCAAAGTGAAGAGTTGGTTTAGAACCCTCCCTAATGCGAGCATCTTAGATTTCCGACAGTTCGTCAAAGTTTTTCTCAACATATGGATGATCGGGAAAAACCTTTTCCTTATTATATAAGAGTATAATCAGCTAAAAAGAATGCCAGGGGAGACAGTACAACAATTTTCTCCCAGATTTAACCAAGTTTATTATTCAATGCCAGTTGATATAAGACCTTCTCCTAGATCTGCTCTCTTTCACTACCCGAGTGCCTTTGATCCAGAAATGGAGCTTCAGCTGAGATAAAAGAATATTGCAACACTTCACAAGATGCAGAACAAGGCAGTGAATGTAGAGGCTCACTTGCTGATCTTGAGGGCAAGGTTGAAGGAAGAAGAAAAGAAGAATATTTTAGAGCAGATGACACTTTCAGAGGAAAGGCTTGATCTTTTCGTAAATGCAGTAGAAGAGATGGTGCGGAAAATGAATGCAAAAAATGAAAGTGACATTCAAGAACAAGCGGCTGACCCAAAACATTTTGTTGCTGATCCTAGTTGTCATAGTGATTGTTTTATAGATCATTGTGAAGAAGAGATAGCTGTTGATATGATGTGTATGTTTGATGATGAATTGTCTCAATTTGATTAGTATGATGATGATTATGTTCTCCAAAAAGAAGCTAATCTTGCAGACGAATCGGCAGCTAGTTTGTGCGAGGAGGAATTTCACTTTCAGCAGCTCAAATACAGTGATCAACCGATGCATATCAGCTATGAAAATGATGAGGAAAGTGCATCAAAGTTTGAAGTAAGTGAAGGATCTTTTCCTTTTTGTTTTGATTTGTTTCAGTTCATCAAAGATAACTACCATGCAATCAGAAATCAAATGTCTACAAGTCTTGATCATCTTGAGAGCAATGAAAATTTTGTTCAAGACTTCTCATATTCAGATTTGCAACCCTCGAAAGCCATTGATTGTCAAGTTGCAGCTGAAGACTTGGAAGTGGACACACATGATTTAATGATTCAAGGTGACTCCATACCATTCCGTTTTGAATCATTTCAGTTTTTGAAGGGTAGATTGCATAGTAAATCTTCAAATGAACAGCCTATAACAGATCAGCAATCTCTCAGTGTTAATGTTGAGGATGAGACAGATAACAAAATTCTTGAGCAGCCTATAGCATCAGATTTGCAGCCACCAAATGAAATTGAAGGGTAGATTACAGATGAAGGTGTGGAAGATGAAATACATGATTTGTTGATGCAGGAAGATTCTATACCCTTTTGTTTCGAAGCATTTCAGTTTATAAGGCAGAATCTTCGTAAAATCTCTCAAGAAAAAATGAGCAGCATGTAGGCAATCATGTAATTACATTGGAACCAATAGCAAATGGTTTGCAAAAATCTTTTCAAGTTTTTCATGATCCAATAGCTGATGTTTTCGATGAGGTTTGCAGTCAACGTCTTTCTCCATTGACTACATGTGAGCTTGAAACATGTGCTGATATGAATTTGATCCGGCAGCTGGTTACCTTGTCATTTTCAGCAGATGTCTCGTCAGAAGGCTCAGATCGAAGTTTGCATTCATGGTATGAGGAAACAAGAAGTAATCCATTAGATGAGCTAAGTTCCAGTGTGCTTGAATTTCAAGATCCTTATGCAGTGTTTTTGGAGGCGGATAGAGGATCCATATCATTCAACGGATCTGTTTCCAAATTGTCATGGGAGTTGCCTTTCAGTAGTTCTCTCTTGTTGTTCATAAGTGAGCACTTGCAGAAAATTTGAAAAGTAGATGGAATACTTACTTGGTTGCATTGGTTGTTTCATTTCACTTGATCAGGTGATGAATGAAACTGTTAGAGTAGGTTTTGATGAATAAGCTCCACTTTGAGCATCATTTCCAGTTTGTCGGTTGTGT
>APFE030584506.1:0-16139 GCA_000404065.3 Pinus taeda
TTATCTTGTCAACCAGAACCCTGCAGACACAAATTACAAATCAACCAAATTTCAATAATATATCATGTCAATTGATAAAGTGCTGGGTGTGAAAAATTTGCAATGGAAGAGAAACTTTAATGTTCTTAGTGAGAAATTTGCAATGGAAGAGAAACTTACCTTAATCTTCTTAGCAAAGGAATGGTAATTTGTATTTGACTCAAGTCAATGGAGGTGGTTATGATATCATGAAGTTGTTTGTAGGGACCGACATCTCTCACTTCTGAATCTGCACAAACCCCATATGCATCTCGGAAATCTATTTCTTCAGAAATCTCCATAGAAGTCTTACATCTCACAGTGCCTCTGGAACCATAATTTCTTGAGCTTATACTTGATGAAGTCAATTTTTAGAGAATGGTCTCTACAGTTTTTCCCTTTGTAGCTTAATTGATTAGAACTAGCAGTATCTGAAAATGAAGTGTTGCTTTGAACATTGTGAAAGGAAATTTAATCGAAGGGACCCTCCAATGGACAAGACAAATGTTACCAATGGCTCAGGGAATTCTAAACCATAAATGCTCCTTATTGTTGCCTCTTTATCCTTTTTTCCACCTTTAGGATACGCCTGATACACATACAAATAGCCAAAGTTTGTTAATCTATTACCGAGAAATTATGAATAAAACTTGCATTAATTATTATCCCAAGACCCAAACCATTTCAGCTCAGAAATAAACTTACATCTTTTGAGTGATATGGCAGCCTAAGAATGAAATGTTCGATAGTCAACGCATTCAGTGAGTGCCCACCTACGTTAATCACGCCCTGCATTATTCATTCCCATACAAGGCACATACAAAAATTAAATGGCCGCATATTAAGAGCAGAACAAAAAATACCATAGGTTCAGTCGCATTCTTTCTCATCCAATCCTCATTCAATTTGCATTTTTCCTTAGCACAGTAAACAGGTGGGTAATGATATTCGTAGTACTTGATGTTTGCATTCAAAACACTTGCAATATTTAAGGCAGGGCATAGCTTGCATATAAAAGCAACAACCATCTGAGGAATTGAAGGTAATCCTCTGCAACTCCAAACGATGCTTTCCTTCTATTTAAACTTCCAGCTTGGGAAGCTACATCAGGTGAGCATTCATTTATAGGGGGAAGCAAAGCTCCCGCAACAAACTCTTTTTTGCCTTGTTGACTTTCTTGGACAGAGTAGTCACAATGTGAAGGAGACCTGAGGAACTCTGGCTTCTTTGCTATAAATTGTTCAGAATTTTCAACAGGTTCGATTTGTTTCCTGGATAATGAAATGTAAACAGCCTCCTGATACAAACCTTGCCTTAAATGTACAATCTGTTCCTCAAGGTGAACAACCTCCTCTTCAAGCACAGCTACAGAAATGAAGGCCATGTTCTGCAATGTTGATCCAAATCTCAAAGACACATTTTGTCCCTCTTTGTTTGTCTGGTCTGTGAGTGGAGTGTTTAATAGGGTTAAGGCCAATTGCAAGTCTTTGGTAAATCCATAGAAGAAAGCCCTTCACCTATGAATTTGACTTATTTCTTAAAAAATCAGATTGCAATTTAACTTGTTTCTCTTTGCCCCAAGCTACATTCCTAAATTTTTGCGTAGGGAACTTCCTTTAGATTTAGAGCACCACAGATGCATCTACATGTGTCAAAATATATTATTATTTTGGCAGCCAGAAACCATGTAATTACAGCTCAGGATCACGCTCAATTTCGATTAATTCTAAATCAATACAGATTGATTTGATTTTCCTGTTGCTTTGCGCTGACCTCTGTAAAATATTTTTGCAAAAATTACTCAAATTAAATTTGATTCAGTTTCTGAGTAATTTCAAATATAGTGAAAATATCTGGTAATTTAGGGCACAGATAAGTATAAATTATGCAAAAAATACTATGAAGGCCTATCCATTTCATTCCTGCAAAGGGTAAATTAAGTGAGCGAAATATATGGCAATTGCCTTGCTTTAAACACATCTCTTAATGGGTTGTACGTTGTGTAAAAAACGTGTGGATTTTTCCTAGAAGATCACATGTCATGTGCAAACAAATAATTCAAAAAAGGATCAGTATCAGTAATAGCTGGTAAATGTTCCTATTTCAATAATGTTTTGACAGTATTGAATCTGAATAACATGCACTTTTGTTAATGTGGTCTACCTTGGGTGGTTAATACGAGAGGTTGTTCTCCTCCACATCTAGGTTGTGCCCTTATTATTTTTCACCATCAAAAGTTAGCCTTCTTAGATTAGAATCCGCATTCACATCACATCTTCTTTGACTAGAATTTTGTGTTGTTGTGAAATTGATGCATTGCAGGTACTCCTATCACAGGAAAAAGAAACCTCCTATTAATATTATGGAGACAGCCTTGACAACGAATGCCATTCCTCTATTGCTGAACGGTTGCACCAAGATTCAACCACTGCTTCAGATAATCGATGTTGGTTCTGTAACCTCATTAAAAACAAAATCCTCGCACTTCCATATCACTCTATCTGATGGAACACATCAACATAAGACTTTGCTACCAGCCGCATATGGCCCACAGGTTGTATCTGGAGACATCCAAATTGGATCGATAATTCTACTTAAAAAAGCAGCTTGCACAGTGCTCCAAAGCTCCTCGTAAGACCCAACATTCGAAATTATCCTCTTTTAATTTTTCCCTTCTAAATGCTTCTTGCATTTAAAGAAGGAAAATGGAATCTTCATTAATTCATTTCTCATTTGTTTACATAAGGTCCATCTGAGTTGTCGAGCTTGAAGTTGTGCTACGCTCAGCAGCATTGACAAGGGACGCATCGACGCTACTACATGCACAAGCGAGTACATCCCAGTCTAGCTCCTCATCGGCTGAAGATACCTTGCCCGCTGTAGTTACTCCACCAACTACAGGAACAACTACAACAATTCCATTCACAACACTTAGCCCTTACCGAAAATATTGGTCAATCCAAGGTAGGGCATCGGCAAAAACATCATTGAAGGCTTACACCAATGCACGAGGTTCAGGAAAAGTTTTTGGTTTTGACCTTATCAATCGTGATAGGGAGGAGATCCACCTTTCTGCATTTGCCGCACTGGCCGAATCTCTTTACAATCTCATTCAAGTTGGGCAGCTATACATTGTTTCAAATGGCACAGTGAAAGAAGCAAATCCAATCTACAACCACCTCAACAACAAATGGGAAATTTACTTGTTTGCTGCTTCCACTATCCATCCATGTCCCATAGATGATCCAACATTCCCTTACCATAGCTTTCACTTCAAGACTATTGCTGAAGTAAAAAATGCACCTCCAAATATGAACGTGGATGTCATTGGTGTTGTTACCTCCACTTCACCTACATCAACAATCCGACGGAAAGATGGAAGTGAAACATTAAGGAAAACACTAATATTAAAAGACAAGTCGGGTTTTAGCATTGATGTAACATTATGGGGAGACCATTGTGACTATATAGGACAGAACCTTTCTGAATTCTACTCTTTCAACAACCCACCAATCCTTGCAATCAAAGGAGGTCGGGTATCTGCCTTTAATGGCACCACAATAGGGACGATACCAACAAGCACTCTCATAATAAATCCACAAGTTGAAGAAACTCACCAACTACATGCATGGTTCTGTGAAATAAGTTACAACTCCTCTTCTCCATCTTTGAGTAGGAATTATGGTGTTGCTTCAAAACGTGCCCTACCACGGAAGACGCTTTCTGAAATTTCCAGCATGCAACTCTCCGATAAAGCAATTTGGGTTTTAGTTCAAGCAACAATTACTGCTCTTGATATGGATGACTTCTACTTTCTAGCATGTCCATTAGATTTCAATGGAAAACAATGCATGAAGAAGGTTGTGGAGCATTCTAACAATCTTTGGCATTGTACAAAATGTAACGGTTCCTTCCCAGAATGTGACTACCGGTACAAACTTAAGATTGAACTACATGACCACACCGGGACTCTGCAGAATGTCACAGTTTTCAATGATGCAGGAAACAAACTCATGGGCATCACAGCAAAAGACTTGTTCCTTCTTTCTATTGAACCAAGTGATATGCAGGAAATTTGTGGCCGAATCTCAGGACAACGTTTCCAACTAACACTTTCCATTAAATCAGACTACTTCAACAGTGTTCAACGCTTGCAACCAATATTGGTCAATTCAGAAGAAATTCAATATGCCTCTGCATGCAAGGAAGCACTCACTGACATTCAAGCATTGTCCACTTCAAAACGACCTATTGTTCGCCGCCTGTGAATTGCTCTTTCAGTGTCTTGGAACACGCCTACTTGTACATAAACAATCATTTCCGCACATCCCTTGTCTGATATTGTTGTAGATTACACACCCATGTTATTATGCTGCAAGCCGTAGCTTTCACTTCAAATACTCTCTTCCAGTCATTCCAAAATATGTATGTTTGCCATTTACATTTTAATAATATACATAGTAGGCTTTGTAAAGAGTTACTACATATGTTTCTCATTCCTTGTCTAAATGCTATATATTGATCGCTTGCTTACTAATCTATTCATTTTATATCACTCCTATTTGCATTTTTTTCCTTCAAACTAATCTACCTACCTTCACCGATGTTGAAATAAAAAATAGTAATTCTATGTTCAAATAAAAAAAGTTAATTCTAATACTTGTACTACATTCTCCAAACTTGCACTACTCGTTTGTCACCTGAAAATACGTAGGCATCCATATGCACACATTACAGATATCATAACCTACAGTTATAATTTGTTGTATGTGCTTTTGTGAAGATGGACACTGCAGTTCATAAGATACTTTTGTTCTGTAATAGGTTCTTGACCTAGTCCAAAAACTGTATCCAGTCATGGCATGGGAAGGCAACATAAAACTGGATCATCCTTTGTGATTACAAAGTGGAATTATTTATCTGCTCTTAAGAACAAGTACACTACATTGCATACGATGCTTTTATTAGGAAAAATAATGAAACAACCATTTGGAATATGGAACTTTGCAATGCCTGCACATCATTTGTACCAATTGAATATCTTTGTTTAGGATCTGTAATTTGTATTTTCAAATGTATCATTCAAAACAAGTATATCGGTTTGACACAAGCTACGCCAAAGGTATTATGATTAATAGAAATATAAACTAAAATGGTTCAACATACAAGTAGGGTATAGTTCTCAAGTCAGTTTATCCTAAAAACTATGTATACATAGCTTCTCACATACAAGAATTCAACATCACACTTTGATGCATTTCCATACTGAACACTATATAATGCTTGCTTTAATTCCTGAAATGTTCATTTTACTTTCAAAACCAAATCTTGTTAAAATGGAAGAAAAACAAACAATATTGGAAATGGAATAATCATTCCCTTGGAGAATGTGCACATTCTGGCTCTTCTAATCTACAGTTGACATCCGTCCAATTCCCTCTAACAACACTTTGTCCTCTAAAAGATCAACGGCAGCAGCCAGCAAAAAACAACGGGCTTCTCCAGTCTAGGAATGTTAGCAACCCTCTTCATTATTTCCTCCTTACTATTGCAATTTTTCAAGTCCTTGCCATTTCTAGCTCTGGCCCTGCTATCAAGCTTCTTGCACTGGATCATCCAGTCTTTCTCAATTCTCATATGAACTGCCACATATTTGGGTAGAAATATGAAGGGAACCATCTATCTTTTGTTGGGAGTTATGTGCTTTTTGTGACCCGCATATGCCCAAACAAGAAAAATCTGCAGCAACTTGAAAGCACGGCCCATGTTTCCTCCATGGTATAGCATTGTACAAATGTAACGATAACTTCCTATAATGTGACTATCAATACAAACTTAAAATTGAACTACATGACCACAGCAGGAATCTGCAGAACGTCACAATTTTCAATGATGCAAGAAACGAGCTCATGGGCATCACGACAAAAGACTTGTTCCTTCTTTCTATCGAACCAGCGGTCTGCATGAAATTTGTGGCCGAATTTCAGAACGATGCTTCCAACTAACACTTTGCATTAAAGCATATTTTTTTCAACGGTATTCAACACTTGCAACCAATACTGTTCAAGTCAGAAAAAATTCAATATGCCTCTCTGCATGCAAAGAACCACTACTTGACCTTTAAGCAATGTCCACTTCAAAACGACCTATTGTTTGCCGCCTGTGAACTGCTTTTCAGGGTCTCTTCAAACACGACTTCTTGTACGTAAACAAACATATCCGCACAACTCATTGTCTCATAGTGTTGTAAATTACACACCCATGTTATTACGACGCAAACTTCAACTTTCACTTCAAATACTCTCTTCCAAACCTTCCAAAATACGTAAGTTTGCCATTTACATTTTAATAATATAGGTATCAAAATTTGCAAAGAGTTACTAGATATGTTTCTCGTTCATTGTCTACATGCTATACAATGATCTCTTGCTTGCTAATCTATTTACTTTATCGTTCAAACATGCCAAACAAAAAAACAATTGAAGAAGAAGGAAGCAACATATTTTTTATCTTGCTTCTCTCCTTTCAATGTTAGACGCCAAAATAACTTACAATTTTATATCAATCCTAATTGCATGTTTTCCCTTCTACCTAGTCTACCTAAAAAAAAGTTATTTCTAATACTTGTACTACATTCTCCAAACATGCACTACTCATTATGCAAAACTAACAATATTTATTTGTACTTGTTTAGATATGCCAACAAACAATCAAGTTGCAGCCAAAAATGAGCGGCGCCGTCTTCTTTATGCACAACAAAAGGATAGAATAAATGCACGACGTCGACTACTTTATGAAAATCGCAACAACCCTGCTACTTCCTCTACATCCCTTCCCACCTCAAATGCACTCCCAACTATACAAACCAGCCCATCTCACATTCATCAATTCCAATATAACCCTCCCCTTACTGATGAACACCGTCGCTTTCGAGAAAGGATTGATGGACTTTCTAACTTGCATGTTTGCACAATATGCAAGGAAGCATACCCAGGAATGAAAACAAAGCTTTTCCATGGTAGACTCTCTTGTTTTCGTTGTGCGTCATCCAAATCAGCCAGTCGGTTTTCTCAACTAAACAACATGGACCCTGGAGAACAACCCTATGTCCTTCACCAATTAACACAGGTTGAAGAAATGCTCATTGCACGTGTCAACCCCATTCTACAAGTCACTCATTCCCGTGGTGGTCAATACAAATATAGTGGCCATACAATTAGTTTCCCTCAAGACATCACCACTATTGCCAAATACTTACCCTGAATGCTCTCTGAATTAGACATCCTCATTGTCAAAAGGCAAACTCCATCTGAAAAAGCTTACGAATTCTTCGTTTGCAAATCCCACGTCCTTGCAGCCCTTGAATACAAAATAAAAAATGACCCTTACTACTGTGATGTTCAATTCAATTCATCTGCACTTTCTGCGTTGCCAAATCACCCTACAGACATTTCTTCCCTTCTCCATAATGTAACCACCTCCTCTTTTGAACCCCATCAAAACACTACTGATTCTACATTTGATACTAATGTCATGCTACCTCCATCAGAAATCCAACCCTCTTCTTTCGTTCCAGTCCTCCCAAATTCATGCACTGAGCTTGAGCACATTCGTAACTATTTGCACTTGCCCCATTCAAATTCAACAAGCTCTATCGATTGGCCTCCAATATCTTTAACTGCTATAAATGAATACAACACCATCGGCCTCTTTTCCATGGCATTCCCCACACTCTTCCCTACAGGAAATGCAATGATCATGCAACCAAGACTTACAAAAGTTGAGATGCATGAATATGCTTTACACTTGCTGCACTACCATGATAACCGCTTCGGCCAACACCCAAGATTCCACTATTATCTTTATAACATTCTATTGCGCCACCGTAGCCAAGAAACAGCTAATGTTTTCGTGAAAAAGTACATTGACAACAACTTGCCAACAACGATTTCAGATCTACACCAGTGTCTGCATGATTCTCCAGAATCAAAATTGCCAGAGCAAATAATGCGGTTCGGTTCAGCCCTACGAGGAACACGGTCTTTCTGGAACAAACGACGATCTGAGCTGACTGACATGATCACGTAAATAGGAAGCCCAACCTTCTTCTTCACTCTCAGCGCAGCTGATACTAAATGGCATGACTTGCACGCAATCATGCCCAACAGTGTTCCTTCCAATTCAGTCAACCCCTTCCAATGGAAAATTCAAAACATAATTAAAAACCCACATCTAACAGCGTGATATATGCATTGCAGATTCACAATTTTCCTTGAAGAAATCCTACAAAAAGGTCTCCATGCAATCGACTACTGGTGCAGGTATTAATTAATATCCATTTCCCTCTACATTAATTTTATACACTGTACATATATGTATTATCCATATGTAAACTTCATATTATTTTCAGATACGAATGGCAACATCGAGGATCCGCACACATTCATGGCTTCCTCTGGCTACAAAATGCACCAGACATGGACACACTTGATTGGGACAATGCACTAGAAATTGCTAATGCAAAGAAATATTTCGACCACTACGTAACTGCCTGGAATCCACGCCAAGCAGAACACTGAAATATTCCACTTCACCAATCAACAATTCATAACCCATGTCTTCTTGACACAGCATCAATATTTGTGTCCAACCAGTTTGAAGACTATACAGAGCTCGTCAACTGCATTCAACGTCATACAGAGCGTCATGAATCTTCTTGTCTTCGTAAGAAAGATAGTGTACTTAGCTGCCGATATGGAGTACCATGGGAGTTGAATTCCACTTCTTCACTTTTCATTGATGATAAAGGTCATAAAACCTACGTCCCTGCTCGCAATGATGAAAGGTTGAATATTCACAATGCCGATCTACTCTTTATTTGGAGAGCGAATGTTGATTGCCAACCAGTCCTTTCTCGCCATGCTGTGTTGAAATACATTTCAAAGTATGCAGCAAAAGCAGAAACAAGATCTGAAAGCTACCGTCAAATGTTATCACGGCTATCAGCAAGTGCACTTCCAGAAGCGCCTACTGTTGTTGTCATCCGAAAACTCCTTACAGAAATGATCGCCAATGGAGACATCGGTGCACAAGAAATATTCCATATGTTACAAAAGCTACCTCTTTCTCTCTGCAGCCGTACATTTCGTTCTTTGAATGTCAACAGGGCTGTTTTCAGACGTGTTTCACAAGATAGTGACAATCCTAGCTCGACACCAAACTTTATCGTTGCATATATGAATAGACCTGCCTCATTAGAATCACTGCCCCTCCTTGAAGCTGCACGCTCGTGGTCATATTCTGCCCAACGGAGGAATAACCATTGGAAACACATATTCCCCCCAATGATTGTACATGTCTTGCCCTGTTACAATGTCATTCCTTCCTCTGCTAATCCTTCTTATGCCACCTTTTGCTGGAGTGAATTACTATTGTAGTTCCCCTTCCGAACACTCCCTGATGACATTGGTTCAACTGATGCAGAAATTATCGCCCACTGGGAACAAAAAAAGGGTACATATACACCATGGCATGTCCATCGAGAAATTGAACACCCACAAAGCCCACCTACTGAAGATCAAACTACTGCGAACACCCCTCCTGCTTCCATGCAGATGAATGAATGGCAAATCCTCTCTCAGCTGCACCCAGGTTGCAATATTGCAATTGATGACCTCGACATGATTGGCTACCGCGACTTCGATGTCAACCACAATTGGTCACAAAATATTATCCCTCCCCCCTTGCAAGAAAGTGCCATCAATTTCATTGATTTCAACCACTCAGCCATTCAAAACCAACATCATTCTTTTTCCAACCTTCCCCATGATCACACATTATCCCCTACCCAAAATATAGCTTTTACCACTATTTTTTCACACTTCAAAGCCCCTTCGCCAAAACCACCATGCAGAATCATCATACAAGGGACAACTGGAACAGGAAAATCCCATTTGATTAAATGTGTGCAACAAGCATTTGTTGAAAACTCGCCAGCAAACAAAAACCCTTTATTGTTACTTGCACCAACCGGCGTTGCAGCTTTCAACATAAATGCCCTCACAATTCTCTCTGCCCTTCGTATCCCTATCCAAACAATGCATCCTCTCGAAGGCCAGCCACTCCTACAACTGCAAGAGCAACTTCGTCATGTAGAATACATTCTCATTGATGAAATGAATTTCATTGGTCCCAAAATGCTTTCTCGCATTGACAATCGTCTAAGAGAGGCATTTACTCTTCATCGGAATGCACCCTTTGGTAACCGCTCAATTATCCTTGTCGGTGATCTAGGCCAACTACCGCCTGTAAAAGACATTCCTTTATATGCTGGGACATCACGTGGCACTACACTTTGGCGCAGCTTCGACATATTCATAACACTTTCAACCGTTTTCCGTCAACAAGGAACTAGCCCATCCCAGGTTGCTTTCCGGCAAATACTTGCAAATCTCCAGAATGGAATAGCTACACTTGAAGATTGGCAGCACCTAATGTCAAGAACAAGTTCATCTCTTACACATGAAGAAAAATTCATATTTGAAGAATCCATGCACCTATTTTCAACAAACAACTCAGCTGTCTTACATAATAAGATAATGCTTAAAAAATTGAACACCCCAGTAGCAGTCTGTTCTGCAGAACAACAAAGGCAGAAGACTCCTACTACAACAGAAGATGAATAGCTACCTGCAAAAGTGCTCTTATGCAATGAACAAAAAGTTATGCTCACCAGCAACTTATGGGCACATGCAGGCCTCGTCAATGGCACACTTGGGAAGGTCATCTCAATATTTTATTCAATTGATTCAAATCCCCCAGAATTACCATCCTTCGTGGTTGTCGAATTTAAACAATACAAAGGAACACCATGGGACATTTCACACCCAACATATGTACCTATTTCTCCCATCACAAGGGGTACACGCCGTCAAATACCACTTCAGATGGCATGGGCTTTAACGATCCACAAGTCACAAGGAATGACATTAGACAAAGCAACAGTGGACATCGGCACCAGAGAACGCCAAGGGCTAACGTTCACTGCAATTTCAAGAGTGCGGTCATTGGCAGACATACACATCAATCCAGCATTCCCATTCTCACGCATTGCACAAATTCACAAGAATCCATATCTTCAGCGTAGAATACAAGAAGAGTCATTGCTTGCATCAAAGTCTATTCAGGATAATACTCTTTAGCCATTCGTACAACCTGTCTTCCAAAATTAGACACATGGTAAACACCACTCACTACATAACAAACTTTCACATACATTTGCTTGCTATTACATTTACTTTCATATGCTTTTATACTTGTTGGAATCGTTTATTTTATATTATATACTCAACAAAATTGTCAAACATATCCATTGTCACTTACAATGTTTCCTTTTTTGATGGCAACAGGTATGGATACAGGTTACCTACGACTGTTATAAGCATGTTGCGAAGAAATCTAGCAACAGGAACTAACCTTACAAGATATGTAGACAAGGATATTGCCACAGCAATCAATGTCGCTTTACTGTTTGCGCCCAGCAATAGAGTTGTTAAAGAGAATAAGAAAACTACTTAAGCTAACAATTCACATTTATGAAAGAGATGGACACAGGCAAATGCGGCATCAATTACAAGAACAACTCGCACAATATGGAACCACAATAAACACTAATTGGTGTTGCCGATGCCATGGCCCATCATGCATATATGATTAGCTGCTTACACTCAATTACAACTAAATGTGATAGAATGCTTTTATTCTACATATGTTTAGAAGCCAACGAATACTTTCATTGTATATATGTTTAGTTAGAACCTACCAAGCACATCTCCATGTGTAAACCATATGTTAAAGTGAAATCCAACAGTCATGCTCCTACTGTTTAGTTCACTCATCAATGGTAAATGTTTCAATTGCTATACCACAACTTTTATGACTTCAAAGACATATTCTTCGTGTTCTATTAAAGGTTTTATATGGTATTGGTGTCCCTCTGCTTATTGTCATGCTTTCCTGTAGAATGTCTTCTTGATCTTTTCTATGTTTTGCAGACTTACCTAATAATTGCTTCCATTTACTACTAGAACAATAGTACTATATGAAGATTGTACTTCCAATCATATAGTTTTCAAATATCACCTCAAACACTGGTGACATTACCACCTGAACATCTTGGACAAGTGAATTTTTTTATTCTGAAGATCGATGTTTACAGATTATTATAATGATTAATTATACAGAAGGCAAATGGCTGGGATACAGATCAAAAGACAAATTGCTTTGGCATACCCAGAAAATGTTGTCACTCTCATTTACATTTTACTTGGACTTATTGTTTTCAGCTTGTGGTGCATTGAATATTGCATTCAGCGAAAGCACTATAATTTGTAGTATGACAAGACTGGTCTCTTCAGTACATACCAGATTTTTTGTTTGTGCCTAGCTTATAATTTTTCTTCTAGGACCTTTCTGTGGGAAATTCAATGTGTCCAAGATTTGATCTTCCAGGAACGTTTACAGTTTTCAGCTCATGGTGTAATGTATATTGCATTCAGGGAAACAATGGACTTAATTTTTGTTGGTTTGTTTGTGTGTAAGAATGTCTGATTATTCTTTTTTGTTGGTTTGTTTGTGTGTAAGAATGTCTGATTGCTCATCATCATCATGGTCCTTATATGTAGTCCCAGACTCTTCACACAACTAACATTATAGACCTTCACCTCTGTGTTGTAGCTGCAGAACTGTAAACCATTCCTAATTACAACAACATATGATAAGCATGGAAAATCAAGAAAATCTCTGGACATTGGAATGGCACATCATATCCTCCAGCTCAAGCTTTCTAATGGTATTTATTAGACGTTGTTTCCTTGAAAATAATTCATATGGTATGCATGGTAATTTCAGTTGTTATTGACAAGACTATTCACTTTGACATTTTGTTTTTTTTCGGATGAGAAAAATACTGGTTTATATTATGTATTTGGACATTTTGTTATTTATAAGTTGTTTGAAAGGAGTTTATATGATGATGATTTTTATTAGCCCAACTGTCATTTTGAATCTCAGCTTCGTTTATATTGATTTACTTTTGCTTCCAGTGTTGGTTTTGTGGTTTTCATCCTGGAGATAAAAGTTATGAATGCTCCCTTTAGCTTCAATTGAATTGTCGGATGTTGGTTTTTAAGATGCAACATTTTCATGTATACTGCAATAGGAATGTCTTATGAATGCTCCCTTTAGCTTCAATTAAATTGTCGGATGTTGGTTTTCAAGATGCAGCATTTTCATGTATACTGCACCCATACCAACAATATAAGCATGTTTTGGTTATTACAGTTAATACACCATTTAGTATTATGGATATTTGGATGGGCACTGGGACTTCAACTATAATTCAAGGTTGTATATTCGGGCTGTATATTCGTAACTGTTGTGGTTGCTCCAATTATTCTTGAATTAACTTAATGTTGTTCAGCTTATTAACCATGGTTTCCCCTTCGGTTGATACTCCAACGAGCTCTTTCTAAATTTAGGGAATTAGTTTTTAACCTCTCACCTATTCCAGGATTATGTCATTATCATCTCCATTTATGTCATCATCATCTCCTTATTCATTTATTCTCTACTAAGTAGTCATAAAAAACAGGGAGTAAGATGAAGTTAACGCTGCTCTTGTTCTTTATCCTTTTCCTATTTTGGCAGCGGGCTCACTCCATGCTGGTTGCACCTACTCTTGGTTGATTTATTTTTGACTTCTCCCTTTTTGTAGCTTGTTACTTTTATGGACCCTCTTCAATGTTTACTTAGTTCGTATATGTACCTTTTCTCTTCATTAACACATATGTTTACTGCCTAACCTCTATGGGTCAATTTTGTTCATCAACACATATCAACACATATGCTTACTGCAGAAATGAAAACAAGTCTTCCTCAACAATTCTGTCATGTTGAGAACCTTGTTCTTCAATATTCATCCATTATAATGAATGATATGTTCTCATGAAAATGTATTTTCACTTATTGATTTTATTGTTGTGGAAAGTTAAGACCAATGTCAAATGCCAATGATAGAGCACTATACCAAACACCTCTCTTCATATTTTCATAAGGAATACTTTCCAAGTCTACTCCATCAGGCCTTCAACAATGTTGTTCCAAAATCCAAGTGTAGCCAACTCAACTTCATAAGATGACTTCAAGTGCTGCTCTAAAAATGTCTATGTAACTTGGGTCTGCTCCAAATTAGCCACCACAGGTCAAAGTTGTAGGTGCACTCTTCAAGATCCTCTCCAAGTATGCACAAATACAATCCTCAAGCTATTTAATTGTTACAAGTACGAGGTTATTATTTCTCCATAGTTTGTCTATACAGGCTATAAGAAATGTCTACATTCAGTAACCTTCAAGTATGCTCAAAATGCTTTAGAAATTATGGTCAATGCTTCTTCAGATTTCCAAACCAAGATTGTGCTTCTAACGAGTTATGTTGAAGTTTCTAACCAGTTATGTTTACAAGTAATATTAAGATCACTCCATAATTCACAAAATCTTGTAGCCAAATTGTTCTGTATTGATCCAGAGATTAGATACGATTTAATAGGTATTCAACAGTCTCAAAATTACATTGTCAAGGTTGCTGGTCTTCTACCTGGGCTCTGTAACAATATACTATGGCCTGCAATCAGCTCCAAGAATATGTTGTCCATAAGACTCCAACCTAGCACAAGATTTTTAAATGGTTCCACATGCCTTCTAAGATGTTTCCATAGGTAGAGTGGATGTCCTCCACAGTATGCAGAATATGCCAAGGTTCAGGTCTGATATATTTCACTGTATAGGTCTGAGCTGCAGGTTCGAGGAGGCCTGGTGACTTTATTCTTCCACAATTCTGAACTTCAGGTCTGAGCTACAAGAAGATCCGAAAAAGGTGCCACCATAGGTCTCCCCAGGTTTACATAAGGTATAGATCAAGACCCAAGAATGTAGAGAAAAAGAGAGAAAAGGGGCACATGTGCCTTGTTAACTTCTGGACTTCTGCAAATTTGATGAATGCCCTGTACATTAGGCAATTGTGTCTTCATATTTTGTAATACTTCATTTAACATTATATGCAGTCCCGGACTGGCACTTTTCCTCATATTGGAGATTTTGGAGACCTCCATTTGCTCTATTACTGACCTTGCACTCTATGCCGTGGTTAAACCTAGGATTGTAGTGATTTTGTTAAACATTTTTGTTGTTTTGGTCATTGATGCTTTTGATTTGAAATTATATTCGAAAATCAAATGAATGCCCTGTTTCAAGCTAAATAATGATTAATTGTGGTTTAATCATTGTGGTTATGTGCAGAACTCTTGTATTTCTTCATACATTGGCTCTTAAATAGTTGCTACTCAGTATGTAACTGCCGCAGATTTAAGTGATGTATTACTCATCTGGTTGTGATTGCCGCATAAATTATAATGTTTTGTTTATTATTGTGCATCAATGATAAGATGTGAGTGGTTTGTTTATTTATTGTGCATCGATGATAAGATGTGACTATAGTGTATTTTTCTTAATTAATGTGTTTTTACTGATCTGCTTTATTTTTGAGTGCTTCTAAATAGGATCTAAATCCCTTGATTCTGAATCCCCTGACATTCAGATCTCTCTGGTCAGGAATCTCTTAGCATTTCCTCATATGCCAAATGCCCCGTAGTATGTATAAAAGAAGAGCTATGAAATCCTTATTCTCTGCAAACGATTGAGACAGAAATTAGGAAATACCCCAACTCCCCAGTTTTTGAAACATGCATAGACTCGAATCCCTCATATTGCCCTGTGACAGGAATTGGTAAATCCCTTTTACCACAATCTGATCCTTAACAATGCTTCATTCCATGACAACTTATTGTCCTTTATTGTTAATGTGATACCAACCTTCTTCAGGTGAAAAAATATATGCATAACATTCTTCAACAAAATCACCAGACAAACCCATGTCAAAAACTATTCTCTTGTAATTTATAGGCCCCAAAGCTCCTCATAGATCAGTGATACTGTAACTGAATTTGGCAATTCCAATTTAATAATCCTATCGACCTCTCTTTGTACCTTTTGGGACAATTGCTAGT
>APFE030584506.1:16310-30933 GCA_000404065.3 Pinus taeda
ATAGCTTGGTGACTTGATTTTCTTTGAATAAGTACTTTACCGACCAATTATTCAGATAACTTGGTGACTTAATTTTCTTTCAATAAAAGTGATGAATCCACTGCATTAAACATTAGGAACTAGAGATAGATTTTCCCATCTGTAGAAAACGGCAAACAATAAAATCTAAGACGAAACTAATGGTTTTTATTTTTTCTTATTAGTCGCGAGCGGTCGTAAAAGTTTTGACGGTAGAAATAAGTGTATTTTTGGTTTGACAGATTGGGAACTCATTCCATTTGCTTTGTATTTTGAAATGGGTGTATTCGTGGGTTGGAAAGGAAGCCATTACATGATGCAGATGTTCATCTTACAGCTAATTGGATGGTTGGGATTGCTATTTGGTATTGCTGTAGCACAGCTAGAATTAAGTGAATCTGTAACTGGTTTTGCAAGTTTTCCTAACCTAGGAATCACTTGCTTAGGTAATCTGGCAGTTTTTTTCACAAGTTTGTATAGAGGAAGGTTGGATCTAGAGGTTGGTGCTCGGGATATCCTGGCCACCGTGACAGGTCCCAAACTGGAGAATATTAATGGCTATGGACTGACCACATGTTGGGGAGATCTAAAGGCTGCTTCTGTTATAATGCTATCCACAAGCGTACCCAATTCTTCAGTTAGACAGTTCATGAGGTATATCTCAAATGCCCATGACGTGGAAACCATCCTACTGCAATGTGTTCCTCTAAAATATACAGCAGTCACTGTACAGACCTGTGAATGCAATGAGGTGACATGCGGATGCATTGTATTCTTCACAGTGGAAGAGATCACAATCATGCTTGCTGTTCAGATGCCTGGAATATTAAAACAATTGTCTGATTCGTTGTGTATACTCCCATCTCTCAATTGCCTAAGACGAGGCTGCCATGGCTGCAACCAGGGCCTATTGCATGTGGAGACTGATGGATTTGGGAGGGATAGATTGACAGTGGGTGACTCAGAGGACTCAACTATAGTTTGTGAAACACTTGATACTTTTTCTGAATTCATCGAAGAAGAGCTTATTTGCATCTGCATTCCAGTGCATGCAGCAGACAGAAGTGATGACTGGACAAATTTGCTGATCAGATCTCTCATGTTTAAAGAGGAGGAGTCCAGAGGAGTGAGAGTCCAGGCTTTGGGTTCACAAGAAACGTCACAGGTAATAGTGAAATACAGCACTGCCTCCTTGATAGTGCCAAGGCTTATAGAAGTATTGGTCAACTTTCTACTAACTGGCTGGTTCAGATTGGATGGCTTCTCTAGCTCTCTCATATCGAGAAGGGCATTGAGAGATTATATCGTGGACAGTACGGGAAGAGGGTTTGCTGCCAATGCGTTTTTAGCGAAAGCTCTGCTAAATTCTAATGCTGATCACACCAACGCCAATGCCTGCCAAGTGCTGACCTTTAGAGGTACTGTTCTAGGCATCCAAACCTTATCGTTTATAGTGGGTTGTGGAAACTTGATTTGCTCTATTAGTTGGGCTGTGCTTATTGCAACTGAAGGAGGTACTGGCAAATGGTATGATTCTCACTGCATGCCACCCTCTAAAGTTAGAGTAATTGTGATAATGGCAGCCATTGGTACTGCTCTGGTCATGGACTGCTTGGATTTGTTTTCTCTTTCAAAGAAAATTAGTGGAAGACAGAGTGTTGCAAGGGGAATTAGTGAGAAGAGGAGGTATATGCTTTGTACAGTGATAGCCATGGAGATAGTATGCATTGTAACAGGGAGCGCAGTGGCTGGAATTTGGGGTATAAGGAGCTTTAAGAGATGCGTGTATGGTCTTATGCTTGGTCTGGTTTGGGTGAAGTGGGGAATTGGTAGTTATCTTTTGGGTGAGTTTTCTCCTGAATATGATTCAAGGCAAGGCAGATTGGGTATTGATGGTACAGTTGTGGTGTCACGTGCTGGTAGGGTGAGTGGCAATAGATTTGGGAGTGGAACTTTGGTGTATTCTTCTGCATTTTTACTCAATGCTATCTTGGCTGGAGTTCGGGGGGAATGGAAATATGTACTTACTAAGGATAACTAAGATGACTCTGTTTTCCAAAGATGGATGTCAAGTAAAACATATCTATTATGCATCCCAGAGTTGAGTTGATTAAATAATACGGTCAGCAAACTTGGTGTGGGTTATTTTGACACTGAATCTGCCTATTCTGTGTGTTGATTGCATTAATTAGTGTTATTGTTAATTTTGACTGGATTATACTTATCTCTGTGTTGATTGCATTATTTAGTATTATTGTTAAATTTGAATGGATTATACTCATCTGTTTGTTGATTGCATTAATTAATATTATTGTTAATTTTGAATGGATTATACTTATCTGTGTGTTGATTGCATTAACTAGTATTATGGTTAATTTTGAATGAATTATACTTATTTTGAAATTTAGTTTTAATTAACTGACTTTTAGGCCATAATTTTTTAGGATATCTTTTTATTTATTTTTATTAAATCAAAACTGATTTCTATTTTTAAATATCATTAAAATCACTCTGGAAAAGTGATCTAACCATAATGAAACAATAAGCGATTTAACAATAATGAAACAATAGAGTAATTCAGATTACATTGAAAAGGTAAAAATAACAGTATCCGCGTCGTGTCTGGGGTGGTCGGGATGGAGCAATATTGCCCTCCCCAACCGGGTTCGAAACGTCCTTACATGCCAGGTGCCTGTACGCAACGATTGTAAATTATCTGTCGTACAGAATGTAAATATATGTAATATAAAGATTCTACGGGGGCCTTTTTAAAAAATCTGTTGTACAGAAATAATAGATTGTAAAAGTTATCTGTTTGTAACAGAATGTAAATACATGTAAATATAAAGATTTCTGCGGGGCCTTTAAAAAATTCTGTTGTTACAGAAGTGAATGTAAATATATGTAATATAAAGATTCTGCAGGGCCCCTTTAAAAAATCTGTTGTACAGAACATAAATATATGTAATATAAAGCTTTTTCTGCGATTCTGCAGGGGCCCTTTTAAAAAATCTGTTGTACAGAACATAAATATATGTAATATAAAGCTTTTTCTGCGAGGGCCCTTTAAAAAAAAATAACAGTAAATCGAAAATTATTATTATGGTTTTATATTTGGCAACGATTGTCAATTATCTGTTGTACAGAATGTAAATATATGTAATATAAAATTTCTTCTGCGGGGGCCATTTAAAAAATCTGTTAGTACAGAAAATAAATATATATATGTAATATAAAACTTCTTCTGCGAGGCCCTTTTAAAAACAATAACAGTAAATAAAAAATTATTATTATGGTTTTATATTCCGATTGATTAAAAAAATTATATATTATGGATTTATATGCAAGTGTAATGCTTGATTTTGAATATATGTTAATAGAAATGATAAATGGGAAAATTATTTTTCGATAAGATAAAATAATATTAAAAATTTATTTTTTCTCAGCATTATAATTTATTATAAATTATAAGGTTTAACCCATTATTTATGATTTCAAAATATAGAAAGAAACTTTATGTCGGTAGTTAAATTAAATTAAATTTTTAGAAAAGATGAATTTAAGAAAGCTTAAAAACACAATTTATAGTAAAAGATTAATTGAATTCGTTATAGGGATTTATCATGAAAATAATTAATTTGAATTCATTAAGGATTTATGGAAATGCTATCAGGCAAGTTTGTTATATATATATAAATATATTGAAATAATCTTTAATGATTCGTAAAAGCTCTAAAAACACAAATTTAATAAAAAAAATTACTTAATTTGTCAAGGCTTAGGGAAGCATAGCTCTAAAGAAGAATGTGCAAAGTATGGGCATTGAAAAGAGATTGAATATAGAGCTTTATGGAATATGTTTGTAAAAATATGAACTACATGTTTTAATACTTTCCTTGTATCGGTAGATTTTAAGCTGGGAATGAATTTGATTTTTTTAATATCAAATATGATTTTTGAAATAAATTTAATTTTATTAATATTTTTTTGGCACCAATATATAATTTAATGTGAAAAAATTGCTGTTTTTATTTGGTTAAGAGCTTTTTTTCTTTGGAGGTAAGAAAACAGGTTAAACGACCCAAAACTCACACCTTGCAAGAGTAAAAGTCTTCTCCTTATGGACTACCAACATGTAATTTTAGGTTGTGTGGTTTTCCTTCAATAATGGTGATGAATTAGGCAGATAGCAACCAATAATAGTTGTACTCACAACTAGTTTGGCAACCAAATTATGATAAATTTTACCACTATGAAAAATAATTAAAAAAAAAACTAAAGTAAACAAAACTCATTTTACACTAACATTTTTCATATAAAAGTTTAAAAATAAAGAAATCGACCCTGAAAATGGTTTTCCCTATGTCATGTAATGTTTAATGTAATTTGAAGTTTGAAGATAAGAAGGTTGTGGTTCATGGAAATACATGAATAATCCATATATATAAAAAGATGATATTTAAACCATTTAGAAAAAATAGAGTTCAAAGTTTAGAAAGTAATGCAAAGATAGTGTAATGTATGTTTTCGTTTCAAAAATAAAATATTAAATTACACATTTAGAATGAGAGTGAGTCCTACATATTTAATAAATAATTTACTTATTAAGTTAATAGGGCATAACACATTATTACAATATTATTATTAACATTGCTAATAATAAATTGTTGTAGATTCACACAACTCTCTCAAAAGAAAATCTTCTCATTGAGGTTTGAGCCAATTGTTATTGAAATTTATAAAATTAATAAATACTCATAGACATTAGCCACTTTATGATGGTCAAGTATCATTGCCTTATGTGGGCATGTAATCTATTGTGGATATTTCACTAGTAGAATGTCATGACTTATAACATATTTTAAATGCCACTACAAATACAATGTGACTATATTTTATTGACTATGATGAAGAAATGATCAGTGACTACTAACACACTAAAATTGGTTGATTGCTGGAAATGTTATAGCTAACACTAGCATTGATTGATTAATGGAAATATTATTATGGAGTGATTGCTTATTATTAAAATGTAATTTTAGAATCACATTATTTATAATATTGAAATATGAGAATAAAAGACAAAAACTACAATTTAATTTCCAAAGAAAAGCCATTAAAACATTAAACACAAGATGTATTATAGAAAATACAATGTGAGAAAACTAAGCAAGAAAATAAGGGTCATGACTTGCTTTTTACTTATCAGAATAAAATGAAATATGTAAAGAAAAATTGTATTACTATGGAGGATGGTGTTCATTGAGATGTTCCTAGTCAGGGAGCTATGCCAAGGCACCCTCTAGAGGATAGAAACCTCCTCACTTTAGACTAATTTGAAAGAATCTAGTAACTAGATGGGGTATTCCTAAACATGATTTTGTTTTAATGAACTCAAGATTAAAATGTTTGATGTAAAGAAGTGAAGAAATAGCTATTGAAAATAAAAGTAATAGAGTTGAACATGTAGTTTCTTTACAAATTTTGGGCACCATAATCTTGTTTACTAGACATATTAATCAATAAAGATGGGAATTTCATAGGTTTAGAAGATAGCACTTTTATTTAAATACTAATGAGAATGACATTCACAATACCAAATACAACAACTAACTAAGTGTCAAAGAGAAATGTCAACCCTCACATATACTCGAATAGAAAGACAATTGTTAGACATTATCAAAATGAATCTAATAACTTCACTATCAACTATAGAACTAAACAAGGATTTATATTCCCAAGCACAAATATTCATCATATATAATGGAACAACATTAAATACCATACACCATTATAAAAGTATTTTGGGACTTCCTCATTCTCATACTTTCATGATAACTAAAATGTAAGATAGAAAAATAACAAGTATTTGCAACTAAGTGAATGCTTCACATTAAATTCAAAAAACATAGTGAATGGATAAAAATTGAGAGAGTATTCAATATTTGATTCCAACAAAAATAAAATATAAGCCACATTCATCAAATTTATGGACAACTAAAATAAATTAACCATGTTGAAATTGAAGGAAATATAAATAGACTAATATATAAGGGATGAATCTTCATGATTGCCAAAACTACAATTAAAGCTCTTATTTAATGATTTTCAATACATGATCAATTCTTTTGGTGACCCGTACACTAGAACATCATTTGTTTGTTTATAGAAAAATGTCAATCTATAGAGTGTCTTGCTTCTCGACTTTATACACTTGAGGTCTAATGGATCCTTGATTTTGATAACTATAGTTCCAAAAGTAGATGGGAGTGGATGAGTATATCTAGGATTCACACCACAATTTCCTCATCTTTTTAAAGAATATAGGAAGAATACATGACATGTTCCAAATTCTTTAACCCTTTCAATTTTTCATTCTCTTTTTAGTTGGTGTCATGGAGATGTCTTTAGTAATGGTTGAATTTTTAAAATGAAATTTTGTTATCTTGGTTCATTCATCTCTTATAGGGTAATTAAACTTGACCATCTTCCTGAATGGCATATCCAACTTGGCATGTCCAACTTCGTGTAGAGATCAGTATATTTAAGGTTGACTTGTATTTAAGTTAGTGACCACAATCAACAATTTAAAGTTAGGAAGTAATTTATCTAAAATGTGTTGCCCTTTTAAGACGCTAATCAAGTCCTCAAAACTTTATGCATCATTTATCTAAGTTAAAAAATATTTATCATACACTTTTGGACCATATACTATTTCTTCTTTTGTCCTTGGCGGAGACAAACCAAATTTATATAAAGTTACCAAACTTGTTTCTAAATGCCTTGCTAGTTCAATCAATTGCATTGCATTTTTTTGACATTAGTTGCTTCTTTGTGTTAACAATCATTTCATTTATTATTATAATTGTTCGATTAGTTATTCTAAGAGGAGATAATTTAAGTTGAGACTTATTTTCCAAGAATTTAATGAAATCATTAACTATTAGAAATTTCTTCTTTATTTCTAACCAAAATTCGTAGATTTTGAATAACACATGCTATTTCAAAACTTCACTATGTTGCAACATTTCAATATAGATACTAAATTTTTTCATTATAAGAATATTTTTATCCCAAATTAAAGGCTTTGCACCAATCAAATGTTTTTTAGTTGTCACTTTCTTTATAGTGTCATCCATACATTTCTTTGATCTCTTAATTATTTATTTTTCTTCAGCTAGCACTTTACTTATCATTGAAGTTTGTAGCTCGAGCAAGTACTTATACACAGACCTTGTGTCTGGGTGCACAGAAGTTACCCATATTTCACCTTAGAATATTTGTTAATGTAACTGAGCCTAAGTTAAACTTAGAAAAAAAACACATAATTATATGTTCGCTTATTGAGCTAAAATAAAAACTTGGATAAAGTAAATTATTTACTTTAGTGAATATGTTTTAATCTTAGTTGTCGATCTCAAGTGAGGTGAGATCTAATATCGACTGTACATCACTTTGAAATTAGGGTTAGAGTTAAGATTAAGGTTTTGGCTCAATGTAAAGTTATAATGGTAAGGCTAAGGTGAGGAGATGAGACACAACAACAACACAAGATTAAGAGAGGCTTCCCAGTGAGTGTGTTATGGGTCCGAGACAATGGAGTGAGACTGGTGATCAGTGTTGTATTTTCTTAGTTGGCCCATTATCCTAGGAAGGGAGTCCAACTGAGTTATGTGATTAATTTATTAATGAAAAACAATTGACTGGGAATAAATCATTTATGTGTATGTGATCAAGATTGAGTAATTTTTTTCTTCTACTAAAAATTTTTGGTTAGGAACTACCAACATGTAATTCTAGGTGGCGTGGTTTTCCTTCAATAATGGTGATGAATTAGGCAGATAGCAACCAATAATAGTTGTACTCACAACTAGTTTGACAACTAAATTATGATAAATTTTACCACTATGAAAAATAATTAAAAAGAAAAACTAAAGTAAACAAAACTCATTTTACACTAACATTTTTCATATAAAAATTTAAAAATAAAGAAATCCACCATGAAAATGGTTTTCCCTTTGTCATATAATGTTTAATGTAATTTGAAGTTTGAAGATAAGAAGGTTGTGGTTGATGGAATACATGAATAATCCTCATATATATAATATATATTAATATATATATATATATATATATATATAATATATATATATTATATATAAAAGATGATATTTAAACCATCTAGAAAAATAGAGTTCAAAGTTTAGAAAGTAATGCAAAGATAGTGTAATGTATGTTTTCGTTTCAAAAATAAAATATTGAATAACAATTTTTTCATTAAAAAATAATCTAAATATTAAATTACACATTTACAAGGAGAGTGAGTCCTACATATTTAATAGCTAATTTAATTATTAAGTTAATAGGGCATAACACATTATAACAATATTGTTATTAACATTGCTAATAATAAATTGTTGTAGATTCACACAACTCTCTCAAAAGAAAATCTTCTCATTGAGGTTTGAGCCAATTGTTATTAAAATTTATAAAATTAATAAATACTCATAGACATTAGCCACTTATGATTTGATACTATATGATGGTCAAGTATCATTGCCTTATGTGGGCATGTAAATTATTGTGGATATTTCACTAGTAGAATGTCATGACTTATAACATATTTTAAATGCCACTACAAATACAATGTGACTATATTTTATTGATTATGATGAAGAAGTGATCAGTGACCACTAACACTAACATTGGTTGATTGGTGGAAATATTATAATTAACACTAGCATTGTTTGATTAATGGAAATAATATTATGTAGTGATTGCTTATTATTAAAATGTAATTATAGAATCACATTATTTAAAATATTGAAATATGAGAATAGAAGACAAAAACTACAATTTAATCTCGAAAGAAAAGCCATTAAAACATTAAACACAAGATGTACTATAGAAAATACAATGTGAGAAAACTAAGCAAGAAAATAAGGGTCGTGACTTGCTTTTTACTTATCATAATAAAATGTATTATGTAAAGAAGTATTGTATTACTATGGAGGATGGTGTTCATTGAGATGTTCCTAGTTAGGGAGCTATACCACGGCACCCTCTAGAGGATAGAAACCTCCTCACTTTAGACTAATTTGAAAGAATCTAGTAACGAGATGGGGTATTCCTAAACATGATTTGTTTTAATGAACTCAAGATTAAAATGTTTGATGTAAAGAAGTGAAGAAATAGCTATTGAAAATAAAAGTAATAGAGTTGAACATGTAGTTTCTTTACAAATTTTGGGCACCATAATCTTGTTTTCTAGACGTATTAATCAATAAAGATGGGAATATCATAGGTTTAAAAGATAGCACTTTTATTTAAATACTAATGAGAATGACATTCATAATACCAAATACAACAACTAACTAAGTTTCAAAGAGAAATGTCAACCCTCTCATATACTCTAATAGAAAGACGATTGTTGGACATTATCAAAATGAATCTAATAACTTCACTATCAACTATAGAACTAAACAAGGCTTTATATTCCCAAGCACAAATATCCATCATATATAATGGAACAACATTAAATACCATACACCATTATAAAATTATTTTGGGACTTCCTCATTCTCATACTTTCATGATAACTAAAATGTAAAACAGAAAAATAACAAGTATTTGCAACTAAGTGAATGCTTCACACTAAATTAAAAAAACATAGCGACTGGATAAAAATTGAGAGAGTATTCAATATTTGATTCCAAGAAAAAGAAAATATAAGTCACATTCATCAAATTTATGGACAACTAAAATAAATAACTATGTTGGAATTGAAGGAAATATAAATAGACTAATATACAAGGGATGAATCTTCATGATTGCCAAAACTACAATTAAAGCTCTGATTTAATGATTTTCAATACATGATCAATTCTTTTGGTGACCCATACACTAGAACGTCATTTTTTTGTTTATAGAAAAATGTCAATCTATAGAGTATCTTGCTTCCCGACTTTATACACTTGAGGTCTAATGGATCCTTGACTTTGATAACTATATTTCCAAAAGTAGATGGGAGTGGATGAGTATATCTAGGATTCACACCACAATTTCCTCATCTTTAGTAAAGAATATAGGAAGAATGCATGACATGTTCCAAATTCTTTAACCATTCCAATTTTTCATTTTCTTTTTAGTTGGTGTCATGGAGATGTCTTGAGTAGTGGTTGAATTTTTAAAATGAAATTTTGTTATCTTGGTCCATTCATCTCTTATAGGGTAATTAAACTTGACCATTTTCCTGAATGGCATATCCAACTTTGTGTAGAGATAAATATATTGGAGGTTGACTTGTATTTAAGTTAGTGACCACAATCAACAATTTAAAGTTAGGAAGTAATTTATCTAAAATGTGTTGCCTTTTGAAGATGTTAATCAAGTCCTCGAAACTTTATGCATCATTTATCTAAGTTAAAAAATATTTATCATACACTTTTGGACCATATAATATTTCTTCTTTTGTCCTTGTAGGAAACAAACCAAATTTATATAAAGTACCAAACTTGTTTCTAAATGCCTTGCTAGTTCAATCAATTGCATTGCATTTGTTTTGAGATTAGTTGCTTCTTTGTGTTAACAATCATTTCATTCATTATTATAATTGTTCTATTAGTTATTCTAAGAGGAGATAATTTAGGTTGAGACTTATTGTCCAAGAATTTAATGAAATCATTAACTATTAGAAATTTCTTCTCTATTTCTAACCAAAATTCGTAGATTTTGAATAACACATGCTATTTCAAAACTTCACTATGTTGCAACATCTCAAAATAGATCCTAAATTTATTCATTATAAGAATATTTTTATCCCAAATTAAAGGCTTTGCACCAATCAAATGTTTTTTAGTTGTCACTTTCTTTATAGCGTCATCCATACATTTCTTCGACCTCTTAATTATTTATTTTTCTTCAACTATCACTTTACTTATCATTGAAGTTTGTAGCTCGAGCGGGTACTTATACACAGACCTTGTGTCTAGGTGTGCAAAAGTTACCCATATTTCACCTTAGAATATTTGTTAATGTAACTTAGCCTAAGTTAAACTTAGAAAAAAAACATATAATTATATGTTCGCTTATTGAGCTAAAATAAAAACTTGGATAAAGTAAATTATTTACTTTAGTGAATAAGTTTAATCTTAGTTGTCGATCTCAAGTGAGATGAGATCTAATATTGATCGTCCATCACTTTGAGATTAGGGTTAGAGTTAAGATTAAGGTTTTGGTTCGATGTAAAGTTATAATGGTAAGGCTAAGGTGAGGAGATGAGACACAACAACAACACAAGATTGAGAGAAGCTTCCCAGTGAGTGTGTTATGAGTTCGAGACAGTGGAGTGAGACTGGTGATCAGTGTTGTATTTTCTTAGTTGGCCCATTATCGTAGGACGGGAGTCCAAGTGAGTTTTGTGATTAATTTATTAATGAAAAAAAATTGATTGGGAATAAATAATTTATGTGTATGTGATCAAGATTGAGTAATTTTTTTCTTCTACTAAATATTTTTTGTTAGGAACTTAGCCATGTATTCCTTCAATTAATATCTGTTGTGAACCAAATACCAAATGTTTGGTTTGAGAAAGTTTAACATGGTATTAGAGCACATAATCTGAATCAATCTCAGAATTACAAGTGTCAGGTTTGCATCAGATTGTTGGAGCCAGGTTGGCTGTGATCATACAAACTGGAATTTTTTTTATTAAGATGGTGAGATGTTTCTAAAGGGTCGAGAAGGTTTTTTTTTTTTTTTTTTAAAGGGAAGTTTTTTTTTTCTCACAAGAAAAAGAAGAAAACAAAAGGAAATGAAGGGCCATTTAAAAAAAAAAGAAAAAGAAATTGAAGGAGCTATGGTCGACTATCGGGCCAACCAATCACTGACAGCTAGTTGACCGATTGACCAACAACACCAGCGCCACAACGCAAGAAGGGGGATAGGGGTTGAAACGGATCAGGCCACAAACTCAAGTCACTCGCTGACATGGAACACTTAGATGATAGGGATCGTAGCATAGAGTTGTTGTGAGTAGGGGAATATAGAGAGATTGTAGTTACTATGAGGGATGTGTGCATGACAAGAGATAGAGGCTCAATCATCACATCAAGAATTTACTAGTGCCATTGTCAATTAAGTCGTGAAGTGTTAATTGGAGGTAAGCCACTAGTTGATCACAACAATGTGTGCAAGACAAGAAAGCAAGAAGGTAGATGGGTCTGAGTTAGAGTGGTTGCGTTGAATGTCCTACGACACAGTGGACCGTGTCAATTGAGAGTCAATTGAAGGAGAAACAACTAAGGACAGGTAACAAGTGCAAGTGGACGACTGTGAGGGATGGAAAGTTAGATATGGCAAATCAACGACAGGATGTTGTGATCACAAGGAAAATGGTTCCGTAACTGATCAGGACCACAATAGTTAGAAAATTTGACAAGCATCTAGGGTCGAGCGATAGGTCAAAAAGTGGACATGTGAGAGGTTGTGTGTAGAGTTGCATGCAAGAAAGTTAGTGGTTGGTTTGACAAGACTGAAAATATGTCACACAGGTAGGCCTACACCTAAAATATAGGTAGAGGATGCGAGCAATTGAGTGCAAAAAGGAAAGTAGTGATAAGGAAAAGCGAGCAGTAGACTTAGGAAATGTGTCGAGGGTGAACATTAACTATTAGCTAGTTTGACAGAGATTACTACTAAGCTACGTTACGAGGATAGGTTGGAAAGGGTAGGAAATTTTAGCCCCCATAAGGAGCGGTTTGTTATTTTAGGAATAGGAGTTGTAGGACATCATGGAGAAGGTTGTCCCAATTCTTGTAGATCCTACTCAGTTGGTTGAGTTTAATAAGATGAATGTGAAGGCCGAGAGAATAATCTTGGACTCCATTAGAGACCATGTTATACCTCATGTGATGGGGAAGAATTATGTCTTTTAGATGTGGGCATCCTTAACCAAGTTGTACCAAAGTACAAACCAAAATAGAAAGATGTTATTGAAGGAGAAACCAAGAAATGCCAAGATGTTTAAAACTGAAACTGGGATCACTCAGATTAGAGATGACTTAGTAGTGGTGGGGGAAACTATTAATAGAGAAGAATTGGTCATATCAACCTTGAGTGTTTTCGTCTAAAATGGGATGCCTTTGTTGATGGGATCATCGCACAGGAAAATCTACCCAATTGGGATAGATTGTGGGATGATTTTGTATAGGAAGAGACAGGAGATGTTCCAAAACTATAGGCCAACATGAGTACCTTGCTACAGGAGAAAATGTATCCTCATAGTCAATTCCCTCAACTTGAGAATACCCCTTGGCCACAAATTTGGCCTTATACTTCTCTATGCTTATGTTCGTTGTCTGCTTCACCTTGACGATCCATCTCAAACCCACTATTGATTTATCTGCTAGTCTTGGGAACACTTCCCAAAAAATGCTCTTTACAATGGATTCATATTCCTCCACCATTGAATCAACCCATATAGGTTTCTCTACTACTTCCTCAAAAGAGGATGACTCAATCTCTACAAGCTCAGTCATTAGAGCCATGTAGGCAGTGTACCAATCAGGTGAATTTCTTTGCCTACGCAAATTTGAAGGAACTCCCACATTATCCCTTGCATCCTGCACAAGTCTATCGACTTCCCTAGTTCTTTTCCTACCTTCTCTGGATGGTTCTTCTTGAGAGGATGTCTCCACTCTCTGCTCCTTGATTTGTGGCTACTCCACAACTTCCCGAGGCTCTTTCTTTGGAGCTAAAATCTCCTCTTTTGGTGGGATCTGAAGCTCCTTCTCAGGAGAGCACCACATCGCTTTCTCATCATCAAACTTTATGTCCCTTCGCACAATTGTCATTCTAAGGGATAACAATAATAATGTAAGGGCACAATAATAACAATAATGGGCTTCTATGGGGCACAATAATAACAATAAGGGGACTACATGGGCACAACAATATAATAAGGGGGTTGTACTAATAACAATAAGGGGTTACAATAGTAGTATAGGGACCTAACATGCCCCTCTCCTTCAAAAAGTGTTGTCCTCAACGCTTGAGTAGTTCTTGATGCTCCTGTATAAAATTTTTGTCCTCCCATGTGGAATCTTCAGCGGGTAAGTTCTTCCACTTGATGAGATACTCTGAAATTGATCGATTTCGTAATTGCCAGATTCTTGTTTCTGTGACTGCTCCAAGCTCCAATATGATTTTTCCTTCCTCGTCAAGTTCTAGAAATATTGTTTGAACTGGGATCTTCTGCAACTTTTGAATGAGTGGCCACACTTCTTTGTCCTTCTTCCATTCATAACTTGTTTCATTTATCCAATCTAGTTGGATAATAGAAATGGCGCACAACAATGCTTCCACATCTTCATCCTTTCTTGAGAGTGCATCTGCCACAACATTTTGCTTCCCTTTTTTGTAGATGATTTCAAAGTCATAACCCAACATCTTTGTGACCCATTTTTGCTACTCTTCTAAAGATAATCTTTGTTCTAAAAAGTATTTAAGACTACCATGACCCGTTTTTACCTTGAAGTTTCTTCCCATTAGGTAGGTCGCCAATTCTTAAGTGCATGTAGTATTGCCAACATTTCCTTCTCATAAA
>APFE030584508.1:14767-27021 GCA_000404065.3 Pinus taeda
ACACCAGAGATTGACTGAAAGAGCATTTATCTACTTTGCAATTGTATAACAAGAGCATTTCGAAGGCTTCCCGGCTCGTTTCAGGCTCTGTCTATAGCTTATTTGACTGATTTTGATACAAAGAAACAACAACATGGCTCTGATACCAACTTGATCTGAATTTGAAACTACTTGAAAAGGTTTGCAAGGTATTCAATTCAGTAGTAAACATGTCGAAAAGATGCCCATGTCTTGCAGTAAAGAAACAAATGAAATTTTCAGCTGTTCATGATCCATTCAAGCATAGCAAAATTATTTCCTTTTACTGTTTAACACATTAAAACGAATTTGTTCTGCAAAATAAATCAACCAGATGCAAAAGAAGTTGATGAAGCAGTTCACCCCTCCTGGGCTACGTCTGTTGGGTCCAAGGCTCCCAAATGGGCTTGTCCTCGTTTTAATTAAATGCTCAAAATGAATATACAGCTGAATAGAAGTCACTACAGGTGAAATAGACTGTAAAAATGGATTCAGAACACATGAATCCTTCAGGATTGACTGTTGGTTCACCTCCAATGGATACCTACAACCTGATACAGTTCTCACAATACTGGGCCCTAGTGGCTCCTAGAACTTCCACGGCTCCAAAACCTATGCAAATGACCTCAGAATGTTGTAAGGCCTATGCCAATGGCTTCAGAAGGTCAAACATACCCAAAATCGAAAACAAATTCATGCAAAACCGTCTTTCCTAGCCAAAGTTATGGCTATTTACTCCCAACTGCCAGTTTCCCCTAAAAGAACTCTAGCTAACTTTAGTTATAGCCAGTTAGCTCCGCCAATTATGGTGGGACCGCCCAAATTTGGCGCTCCACCAAAAAATCCGCCAGTCTAACTGCGGTTAATTAATGTGCATGTGACCACAAAATGCGAGCGGTTTGCTTCTTGGGATTTCGTGCCGGCAGTTTGAGCGGAGCCTACGGTTTCCGGGCGGTGGTCATATGGTATGGGGTTGGCCCCTTTTATTCTCGCCCTAAACCAAATTTAAAACTCATATACAGTTTTTTCTACCCATCTACCAAGATTCAACTTCGTAGCCTAACAGTAAGGCGTTGGATTTGTGGAAGGCAGGTCATGGGTTCAAAACTTGCCAATGCCAAAAAAAATTAGAACGCGCCCATAGGAAGTGCTGATGTCACCTGAGCCACGTGGCGGCCTCCGGGCTTGCCATGTGGTGGCTTCTAATTAGCCCACCCAAAAAGAATATTCCATGGAATATTCCAAGGAATATTCTATGGAATATTCTTTTTTTTTTAATTTTTTTTGAAAATTCAAAAGTTAAGGGTTATTGGGCGATTTTGTTTTTGACATAACTTTCACATACAACAACCGTTTTTCGAACCATTTGCGGCACCGGAATTAGGAAGATGAGCTCTATCTGGTTGTTCAGGTTCAAGCTAATTCTAAGAACTTTAATTTTTGAGGACTTTACGACACTTGGGACATGAGCCCCTGATCAACAAATGTCTCTCTACTCTATGGAAGAGTTTGGCAGTTCTGCAGTTCAAATTTTTCCATGTAAAACATTGAATATCAACAAAAACTTGGAAAAGTTACAACAAGAAGAGCTAACCAAAATCTTACAAAAACATTCTGCTGCATTTTTATGGGATTATACTGATATGAAAGTTATTGACTCTAATACTTGCATCCATCATATCTATATTGAGGAAAACAGTAGACCAATCAGAAAACCTCAGAGAAGGATGAATCCAAATCTTAGGGAAATTATGAAAGAAGAGCTCCAAAAATTACTCAATGTGAACATCATTTACCCAATCTCAGATAGCCGATGGGCTTCTCCCTTGGTGATAGCGCCCAAAAAGAATGGTAAATGGAGGGTGTGCATTGATTATAGGGAATTGAATAAAGCAACCTTGAAGGATTTCTTTCCTTTGCTCTTTATAGATCAAGTATTAGATACATTAGCAGGAAAAATGTAATTTTCATTTTTGGATGGTTTTAGTGGTTATAATCAAATTTAGATAGCACCTGAAGATCAGGATAAAACCACACTTACTTGCCCATGAAGAAATTTTGCCTACCGAGTGCTTCTTTTTGGATTATGTAATGCACCTGCAAAATTCCAAAGAGCAGTACTAGGAATTTTTTATGATCTAAGCCATGATTGTCTAGAGGTATGTATGGATGATTTTACAATCTATGGTAATACATTTGAAGAAGCCTTGGAAAATTCGAAAAAAGTCCTTAAAACATGTAAAGAAACAAACATTTCATTAAGCCATGAAAATTCTTTATGATGTTCACTGAAGGTATTGTTTTGGGTCATCATATTACAAGGAATGGGATTAAAGTAGACAAATCCAAAGTTGAAGTCATCTCCAAGTTACCTATTCCAAATTGTCAAAAAGATGATAGAATTTTTCTAGGATTTACTGGATATTATAGAAGATTTATTGAAAACTTTACCAAAATATCATCTCTACTCCTCTTCAAAATGCTTACAAAAGACTGTGAATTCAAGTGGAGTCCTGACTACCAATCAACATTTGAAGCTTTGAAAACAAGAATATCTGAAGCACCTATCTTAAGAGGACCAAATTGGAAACTTCCTTCCCATATTTCTACAGATGCTTCAGATACAGCTCTAGGAGATGTACTGGGACAAAAAGACTTGGTTCCTTATGCCATTTACCATACCAGTAAAAATTTGGCTCCCACTTAGTTAAATTATACTATGACTGAAAAAGAGTTCATGCCATTAATAAGTTCAGACATTATATAACAGGCTATGAAATTTTTATTCATACTGATCATTCTGCAATTAGATACTTGATGAACAAACCTATTACTAATGGCAGAGTCATAAGGTGGCTCCTACTTTTACAAGAATTCAATATTATTGTATTAGATAGACCTAGGAAACAAAACACAGTTGTTGATTTCTTATCTAGGATTCAGAATATCAAAAAAGACTCTCTTGTAGAGGATAAGTTTCCTGATGAATACTTATTTGCAGTAACTACTAAAACTCCTTGGTTTGTAGATATGGCTAACTATTTGGTTACAGAGAAACTACCTCCACATTTATTTCCTATTGAAAGAAGAAAGATTATTCAGAATAGTTCAAGATATTCATGGATTTCTAATGAATTGTATAAAACAAGGCCATACTTTGTGATCAAAGGATGTGTCGAGGAAGATGAAATGCCTGATATTCTCAAAGCATGTCATGATGAACCATGGGGTGGACACTTTGCTGACAAGAGGATAGCTTATAAAATCCTTTCTTTAGGATATTATCGGCCGTCCCTCTTCAAAGATGCAAAACAATATGTCAAAAGGTGTGACAACTGCCAAAGGGAAGGGAAACCTACCCCCTCAAATGAGATGCCATTACAACCTCAGGTACTCATCAAACCCTTTAAAAAATGGGCTTTAGACTTTATTGGACCTATTAATCCTCCATCTAAACAGAAAAAGTATATATTGGCATGTACTGATTATGTCACTAAATGGGCAGAAGCCAAAGCATTATTTTCTGCTACTGAAAATACAGTAGTTAATTTTATTTATGAGGATTTTTTTACTCACTTTGTTGTTCCAAGGGAAATTGTGACAGATCAGAGAAGTCAATTCACATCCAGAATGATGGAGAAGCTTATGGAAGGGTACAAGGTCAAGCATAGGAAATCCACTCCTCATTCGCAAGCAAATGGTCAAGTGGAGTCCACAAATAAAGTAATTGAAGGAATCATTACCAATATTGTTTATCTACATAGAAGAGATTGGGCAAAAAGGCTTCCTGAAGCCTTATTGGCCTACAAAACTACATGGAGGAACACAACGACACACACTCCCTATGAAATTGTTTATGGGAAGGAAGTTCTGCTCCCTATGGAGTTTCAAGTTAAAACCTTCAAGATGGCATTTTAGTTGGGAATGGATCTATCAGAAGCTCAAAAGCATAGACTGGAGCAGTTGAATGAACTAGATGAGATCAAAAAAGAAGCAATTCAAAGAACTGATCTAGTTCAGCAACACAGAGCTAAGTGGCATGGAAAATACATCAAGGACAAAAAGTTTCAAGAAAGAGATTGGACATTGCTATTTAATTCAAGTTCAAAGATTTTCAAGGTAAATTTCAGACTCACTGGCTTGGGCCATATGAGATTGAAAAAGTTTTTAGCAATGGAGTAGTAAGAATCAAAACAACTGATGAACATCAAACTCCTCTCCTTGTGAATGGTCATAGATTGAAGATCTATCATAAGCCACTCTCAAAGGAGGAGTTTATCAAAATCTTTCAAGATAACTCTGTAATGAGGCTGGTGAAGAAGAATCATTCTTCTCCACCAGCCTAGTCCTTGTTTTTTTCATCATCATTTAAATATAAAAATAAATAAAAAAATAAAAAATAAAAGATAAATAAATAAATAAATAAAATAAAAAATAATGTATAAGCCTGAAAACAAATCACTGATTGGCAGTGTTATATAGAAAATACAGGGCGAAAATAAGAAGATTTTGATGCCCTATATTTTCCAAAAAAAAAAAAATCACTAATAGTTTGTTTCATTCCATTTCATTTCATTTCATTCCATCTCGCCACCACATTCCATCAATAAAATTTATTTCAATTTCTCTCCATATTCACCTTCCCATGTATCATCCATACAGTCATTTTTCATCTCCATTCATTCACCAAGTCATATGTTATTCACAATGTCATTTTTCACAACTGAATTTTGGTTCCGCAACTGAATTTTCATTCCGCAACTGATTGTTGATTCTGCAACTAATCCTATTACTTTGCAGTGACAATCAAGTGATTAGCCAAATAATAATAAAAGAAAGATGCGAGTATGGAAGGAGAAGATCTTTGAATACATCAACAACTGAAAATCACCTACAAAGCCAATTAAAAGTTAGCAAAATAAAAGAGGTATGATTCCAAGGTATGGACAAAACAATTTTCAAATAGCATTTCAAACGTATAATTTGTATAGTTTGTAAATCACGGCTCCATAATGTGTAATGATTTGACTTGATGGTTGCCTTAAGTCCACCATATCCTCCGCATCAATCTTAATGGTCTCATAATTTGTTTCCGAGTTTAACTCGTACTTAGCCGTACATCCTCATTACATGTGTTAAAACAGCTAATCATGCAGATGTGAGCTGATTGATTATGACTCTCTTCCAGTGACGTTCCACTCTGCAACCTTTTTATGAACCCACTGATGTTCCACTCTGCAACCTTTATTGAAATCAAACTCTGTTTAATCTCGCAAATTTTCACAAGTGACACTCTACCTCCACGCTTTCACACCAGGTTTTACAATCCTCGGTTCATTGTTTGTTTATACAGACTTCTACTATGTAAACCCTCTTTCATTTCATGCTCTGTAATCTTCTCATCTTGTAACCACCGATTTTCTTCACGGACCTCTTCTATTTTCTGCTCACATAATCATTCTACTCTCGCAAAACTATCATTTACAGAGGTGTCTTCATAGTAAGAAGGAAGAATGGGTCTTATAGTGAGAATAGAGCTCGAAGGAGTTAAATTCATGGAAGGATACCCGCAACTTAAGAGCACATTGAAGAAGGAAAGATTGTTACAGTTCATTAAGAAGTTCAAGGGTCATCATAAGGAGGTTACAAAGACGTTTGCAAGATCTGTCAATGATGCAAAAGTTGAAATTGGGGACATCAAATTTCCAGTGACAAAATCATCAATTGCAGCAGCCACAGAGCTTTCACAAGAAGGGGAGAGATGGTTTAAGAACAAGGATTTCGATGAAAAGGTCTGGAGGGTCATTCTTTGTAATCCAGGTATAGACATATCAACCTTTAAATGAAGAATTCCTATTTCAGCCTTAAAAGATAAGTGGACTAGTTTGTTGTTGATCATTCAAAAATTCATTACATGCGAGGGCATGTATGGATCCATGTACATGTATCATATTAGATTATTAATGAATTTCTTGCAGAATGAAACTATCAACCTTCCTTATTTCTTGTTGAATAGTTTAATAAAAATGTCTACTACTATGTAAAAGAATATAGATGTTGTGGAACCTCATCTCTACCATCATGTCCTTATTAAGATCTTGGTTGAAATTCATTTGAAAGAGATGGAAGATACATGGGAAAGATTCCTAGTTAGGAAATTCTTCCAAGACCCTCTTGAAGTGATCTGAATCAGATCCACAAAATACTATCAAGAACTTTGACTGTATCAAGTTAAACAAATCTTTAATTAAATCCAAAATAGCATAAAAAATGCCTTGAACCAGTGGTAATGGCCGCCAACATGGAACGATGAGGACCTCAGTCAAAGCACACTGACCGAGGCCCATGGAGACTGCGTAGGAGGTCAAAACAACCCCTGGGAGCCCCGGATCGGGAAAAGGAGGTGTTTTTTATGTGCGATTAGCACTTGGGAAAACAGGGCCGAAATGGAAAAGCCTTAAGCACTTGGTCATGTTGGGAGCCAGAGAACCATGGGTGAAGAAACAAAAAGTGCTAAAGTGCAAAGGCAGGACCCACGCTCTAGAAAACTAGCAGTATCGATCAGGGCACCCTTGAACAGTAAGAGATTTTGGAGGAGAGCAGAGTAATCCCACTCAGCAATCGACGTGTGGCAGCGGAGGTGAGAGGAAAACTGTCGTGATCGCATGCTATCGGTCTAGCAAGTCAACCACGCTCGATGTGCGTATGACGTTGGATCTGGAGGAGCCTAGATCGAATGGCTGAGATTGCGCTCGATAGAAAGAAGTGGAATTGATAGGGAATTAAGTTGTGATTTAAAGGGATTTGGAATGCATTTGACCACCACAGTGGAGAAAGAATGTATCCACGACATAACTGAAGAAATGAATTTACAAGCAAGTTGGCGCTGTTCCGACAGGGACGTGTGGCACTTCCCAAGCATTGATGTTGATGCCGAACAGGGAACTCCAAGCGCAACTACGGAAGGAGAATCTATGTAGGCGAGAGAGGAACCGAATAGGCATAGGGATCTAATGGTTAAAGCCATGAATAGATACAGTCGAAAGGAGGCAATGATTTTGAGAGGAGTCCAAGCGACCAAGAGAGACAATGAACAATGAACCTTGAGAGGAGGACTAAACACAGAGAATAGTAAAGCCAAGCAGAGGAGACAGAGGGCCGAGCTGACCACAGGCAGCATCGAGCACCAGAGAGCTTGAAGATTCAAGCCTTCCCATAGAGGAATCTATCCAGGCTAAGCATCACATTTGGCTCTTTCCACTGTAGACCAAGGGTCACCAAGCTGGTAGGAAGAAAAAGAGTCTATGAACTCTGAGTGGCTTGGGGAATCCAAGAACCACCCTACCTAGCAAAATCTGTTGTCAGGAGAACTCATATTGAGTCCATGTATTGTAATTTCTCTACTCTAAGACACAATAAAACAGGGCCACCATTGAAGCTGGACCAGAGACGTAGCCTTGGAGAATAGGGTGAACTCCTTATTAAAAATTGTTTGTGTCTTTGTGTTTCTTACTGTATTTCTCTGCTATCTTTCCATTTAAAATGTTTGTGTATTGGCAATCTGATCGATCCGTTGTTTCAATAACACAGAACGCACACCAACACATGAGTCTGTAATACCTTTTGTTTAACAAATCTTCAACTGAGGTCACTCATAGGGTGATTATCAGATCATGAAGTGCCTGTGGGGAGTTTAGCAAAGAAAAGTAGGAGGAAGAGAACAACTTTAACACTCCAAGATACTCCTACTAGTGTGACCAAGGAAAACAATGAAGAAGAATTGCCTTTTGAAACATTTACTAAATTTAGGAAACAAGTAAAACAAAAAGGAAAGAGGAAAATTGAAGACATTTACCAGACTCCTGAGTCTTCTTCAGAGGAAGAGCAAGTTCTTTCTGAAAGACTAGTTTATCTTAAAGAATAATCAACTAAAGCAAAAAAAAAGGATAGGGAAAACAGATCATAGAAAAGAGAGACATAAGCTTAGAAGGTTTAAGAAGAAGCTCTAGATTAAATGGAAAGTTGAAGAAAACACAAATCAAAGGAGCTCCATTCATAGACCTAGGAGGTGAAACTCCAGATCAGTCACCAAAAAACACTCCACCTGATCGAAGTCCACAATATTCTCCTTCTCCTCAATTAGATTTTGAAACTAGTCCAAGGAAGACAACTTTAGAAATTGCTCAAACTCAGCAATAAATGTATGATTTCATTGAATCATTCGAATAACAGAAAACTACAGCAGAGAAAAGAACTTCATCTAATCAGCCAGATACAACTCAGGAAACTTTGATTCAGTCATTAAAGCAAGAAATTTATGAGCTGGAAGTCCTAAACAGACATATCCGAAAGGAGAATGAAACATTAAAAAAGCAAAACAAATTGGATAAAATTATCCATGATAATACCATGCTACATTTAGGATTATGGCATAAGAAAAATAGAAAACTGAAGAAGAAAAATAGGAGGTTGAGTAGAGCCCTCATCAATCTCAAGTACACATGTCTTATAATGAAGCTTAGAATGACAGTGACAACAAGAAAGAAGAAGAAGAGGTTGGATGTCTTAACAGAAGTTTCAGAGCAAATGAATTGAAGGGAGAATAGTTATAATTTTGGTTGCATGAGGACATGCAACATTTTCACAATGGGGGTATGTTGAGCCCCAAAACTACCTCTCTTCCAAGAACTTTCTTAAACCCTTTCTCTTCTATTTTCCCGTGTTAGTGCATCCTAAGCTATGAAAAGTTGTCACATGTTGATTTCAGGAGTGTATTTGAGTGCTTTTCAAATTATATCATTATGTGTGCTATTTGATCTAGGTTTTGTTTATCAGCTAAGGAATGTAGCCACTTTCCGCAGCTAACTAGCAATTCCGTAGCCGTTTTCATTGTTCTATAGGTTACAGGTGTCAGTAGGAGGAATGAGACACATGGGCAACTCAGGAATTATCCACACATGGATGAGGTCCCATTTACTTAGCCAAATTTAGAAGGAAAGGTCCCGGTCAAAGGGAGGCCAATAGAGAGTTCTATGCCAACTAGAACTTTTTTCCTGCATGTAAAAGAAGCCTGAAGATGTTCCTAAACTTGTGGATCCGTTTTTCCACTTGCAAGCCATCTCCATAACGCAATCCAACATCCACCTCGCATAGATTTACTGCCTATGGAAAACGAGAGGCTGAATCCTTGGATTTTGACCTGTTCACGTGTCTATTGCTGAAGAAATTCCTCTGAGATACAATTATCCATTTTCTCTATAAATATAAGCATTTGCAACGCAGATAGTTCTTGATATTGTTGTTTTAGCGTTATTTTGTTGCTCTGTAACTAAAAGACATATTACTCTGTTTCATAATGCAAAACTCTATTTTTCACATAGTTGTTTAAGCGTGGTTTGAAGTAACAGCGTGTTAGTCCAAAGCTGTGTAGAGGGCCCTTGCGTAGCTGAAGTCCCTTCTTTCATTTTTTTATAGTTTTTCATGTATATGTTCATGTATATTTTTTCCCATTCGAATTGTATATTTCTCATGTTTTGCTTATGATTTTAATCATCCTAATCCTGTACATGTTTTTGCAGCTTGTCACATTTCTTACTAACACTTATAAGTGCACTTCAGAATAGGTCTTTAAGTCTGGTTATGCTCGAGCTTCTTAGTGTAATTTTTGCATCAAGTGGTGATATTGAGAGCTTCTTCCTCTGCTCAACTTTATTTTTTTATTTCAGTTGTTTATGATTTTACTTAGTGAGATTTATTTACTGTTTAAGATAATTTAGATATCAGTTCTTCATGCTATATGATGATATTTTCGGAGCCTTTAGCTTAACCCCGTTTTAGAAGTTAATTGGCGAGATATTGTGATTATAGGTGAAGTAATTAATTTTTCTTTCATTAGTATCGAAGTAAATAGTTTAGATGTCAATTCTTTCATACTATATGATGATATTTCTGGAGTCTTTAGCTTAACCCTGTTTTAGAAGTTAATTGACAAAATATTGTTATTATAGATGAAGTAATTGGATTTGCTTTCATTAGTGTGCAAATTAGATAATTTAGATGTCATTATTTTCATGCCATATGATAATATTTCTGGAGCCTTTAGCTTAACCCCGTTTTAAAAGTTAATTGGCGAAATGTTGTGATTATGGGTGAAATCATTAATTAGTTTCCAGTTTCTTTACTTTTTGGTTTGAGTTGCAGCAATTTATTAGATTTCAATTTTTCAATTAGATGGACGGAAGAGATAGTAATCTCATTTTCAATACTTCATTTTCAGTTTGGTTTATGTAGCTGCATGTTTACACTCTTATTCAAGTTCTGATTTTGTAGACAACATGTTTTAATATCTCTTAAGTTCAAAGTTTGGAAATCATCACAAGAAGCAAGAAGATAAACCTTGTCTTCAAATCTACATCCACACTTGATATTTAAAATTATTCGTAAACTTTTGCTTTAATAGCAGATTAGGATTTCCATGCATTAGACCACTTAGGAGACCAACAAAGCAAAACCCAAAAACAAGATAAAATTGAAAACAGTGAGGTAAGAAAAGGGTTGTCTAGCACATACAGTGCACTACACTTCATCAGTTTATGACTCTCGAATTGATAACTTATGTAGCACACTAAATTGAGTAAACAATAAATCATATTGATTTTAGTGGATCTTAATCATCATCATCATCATGTAAAAATAAATGGATAATAAATTACTTTAATATTATATTATAAAATGCTTTTCTTGATATAGTTCTATTTATTTTTATTAAAAATTTAAATTATCACCAAATTCAGGCATGAGACCTCTTTTTTTATAGGACAAGCCAAAGTTGTAAAAGTCCGATGAGGTGTACATACTCTATTCCCTTTGGATTTGAACTTATAACTTATTCGAAAAAAACACGTGTTAACCATTAAGCCCACTTGATACTTTATTTCTTAAAAATTCCCCTATTCATACTCTATTCCCTTTGGATTTGAACTTATAACTTATTCAAAAAAACACGTGTTAACCATTAAGCCCACTTGATACTTTACTTCTTAAAAATTCCCCTATTCGATCATGATCAGGCTTTAGAATTAACTCCCGTATGCACGTTTTCACTATATTTAGCCATCATTGGTAACTTGCCAATAATTTTAGAAAGTGTCATAATGACGGGAAAATAGGAAAATGACCAGTTTCACAAACAATGACCAGTTGCATAAAACTGTCCACGAGCCATGACAAAATTGTCCCTTTGATCGGGACAGTTTATACGTTTCAACCTTTCTCGATCTCTCAAATGAGAGTTTGAATGGAATATAAACACTCGGTTCAGAGTTTGAGCTCAAGAAATTATTTTCAATTGATCTTTCGACCACAATAATAAATTACAATCTAAAAATCTCACCCAATATATTTAAACGTACTCTAAACTCTCGAGCGTGATAATTATTTATTTTTTTTTATTGGGTTTTTCTAATTCGAAAAGTATTAGTGTGTAATTTTCACAAGGAATTAGCATCAGTGCATCTTTGATTTCATCACGTTGTAATTTTTTTCAATAAAAATATTTAAATATATTAAAATAAAGGAAATGTTGTTTCATAATTATTATTTATAGCAATTTGGGCTCGCAGTATTTTTTAATACTGTTTTTGTTTGGCCAAGAGCTTGTGTTTATCAGACATAGGTTAAATGCCCAAGACCTAGAGTTATTTAGTAGGAGTGAAACCTTGCCCTCTTATGGACTATAAGCAAGTTATTCCAAGTGGCGTAGTTTTCATTGAATAACTGTGATGAGTAAGCCTACAATTGTGGATAACAGCTAGAAATGGTTGTCTTCATTGCTGGTTTGACAACTAATTTACAGTAGGTTTTCCCCCCTATCAAAACAATTATCACTAGGAATTAATACTAGTCAATCTTCTAGTAAAAGTGAAAGCCTGCCCTCTTATGGACCATCAGCAAGTTATTCTAGATGACATGGTTTTCATTGAATAACGGTGATAAGTCAACCTACATTCGTCGATAACAACTAAAGATAGTAGCCCTCACCACTAGTTTGACCATTAATTTATAATAATTTCTGACCTATGAAAAAAATTATTATTAAAAATTAATACCAGTCAACCTTAAATTTCCCATCATTCTTATTTTTTTAATTAAAAACATATAATTATATTAAAACAAAAAGAGAAAATTAATACTAATCAATCTTAAATTTCCCATATTTCTTATATTTTTAATTTAAA
>APFE030584508.1:27041-48571 GCA_000404065.3 Pinus taeda
AATAGTACTATTAATTAACATATTAAACAATTTATAATGAGAAAATTATAAACAAATTAACTTTACCTGGTAAATCAACCATAAGGGTTAGTAATTCTCTTCGTGTACCGTAAAAATCTAGATATATTTTTAGTAAATAAATTAATAAATGAATAATTTGCAGCTATTCACTTACCTTATATTGATTGATATCTTTATAATATTATTATGATTAATCTTGACCGTAAAAGTAGACTATTAAGTAATTCGTTTTTATTTGCAGGATAACCTTTACAATTAATATATTTATGATGCTATTTCACCTATCTTTACTTTTTATATAAATAGAATTATATATTATTAAATCTTAGTACTATAAAAATAAAAATAATTATAGAAATGAAAATAAAAATAAAAAGAATGTTACATTTATTAATTTAGTCTTGACCTGGACCTTGGAGTCCAAATTAGCTGTTAGGTAGCCGTTAGAGTTGGGTAGCCATTAGAGTCTCTGCTCAGTCTATTTAACATGCTAGGCCAGATTTGTGTCTTCAACTCGTCCTGACGATGAACCACACTAGTTGGTTCGAAACGCGTCGACAAAGATCTGTCCTATGTGATTTACGCCGAAGCCCTTCTTATAAATTATTTTCAATCGATCTTTCGACCACGATAATAAATTATAATCTAAAAATCTCACCCAATATATTTAAACGTACTCTAAACTCTCGAGCGTGATAATTATTTATTTATTTTATTGGGTTTTTCTAATTCGAAAAATATTAGTGTGTAATTTTCACGAGGAATTAGCATCAGTCCTCCTTTGATTTCATCACATTGTTTTTTAATAAAAATATTTAAATATATTAAAATAAGGGAAATGTTGTTTCATAATTATTATTTATAGGAATTTGGGCTTACAGTTAATACTGTTTTTGTTTGGCCAAGAGCTTGTATTTATCAGACATAGGTTAAATGCCCAAGACCTAGAGTTATTTAGTAGGAGTGAAACCTTGCTCTCTTATGGACTATCAACGAGTTATTCCAAGTGGCGTAGTTTTCATTGAATAACGGTGATGAGTAAGCCTACAATTGCAGATAACAGCTAGAAATGGTTGTCCTCATTGCTGGTTTGACAACTAATTTACAATAGGTTTTCCCGCCTATCAAGAAAATTATCACTAGGAATTAATACTAGTCAATCTTCTAGTAAGAGTGAAACCCTGCCCTCTTATGGACCATCAACAAGTTATTCTAGATGACATGGTTTTCATTGAATAATGGTGATAAGTCAACCTACACACGTCGATAACAACTAGAGATAGTAGTCCTCACTACTAGTTTGACCATTAATTTATAATAATTTTCTGACCTATGAAAAAAATTATTAATAAAAATTAATACCAGTCAATCTTAAATTTCCCATCATTCTTATTTTTTTAATTAAAAACATATAATTATATTAAAACAAAAAGAGAAAATTAATCCTAATCAATCTTAAATTTCCCATCGTTCTTAAACTTTTAATTAAAAATATATATCTAAATATTAAACAAAAGAGCTTGCATTGTTAACTATCACTAAGAATTAGCATTAGTCAATCTTCAATTTCACAACGTTGCAATTTTTCAAATTAAAAATATGTAAATATATTAAAACAAAAATAGATTGCATTTTTTTATATTGTTTTTTGGTTAATTGTGGTTGCGGCCCCTTGAAAAAATAAAAGAAAGCACAATAGACTATGTTTAATTTTAATTTTTATATATTAGTTTGATTTATTTTTTAATTTCAAGATTTATTAAATCATTAGAGGGATTCATATTTTTTTCATTTTAAAAAATGGTTATATTTTAAGATTTGATTTTTTATGAGGGAAATGTTTTTAAGGGAATTTGTTAAAAAATTTTGAAATGTTCGACGTTTGGGATTTATCTTTCACCAATCATCATTAGGGACATGAAGCAAGAAACAAAGATGAAGAGAAAGAAATCATTCTAGATAAAAATAAATAAATAGGAGAGAAACATTAGGGGTTAGATGTTAGAATTTATTGGGAAGAGAAAAAATGTTAGTAATATTATAGAAAAAAATATAATTAATTCTTATTCTTCATTATTTTTATTGTATTGCTATTAGTTAAATAATTCTTAATTATTAAAATAGATTGGTAGAGGCACAAATGGTGCTAAAACTGAGCATATAACTATAAGACCTTAGTTAGGTGCATACCCCTAGTAAAGTCTAAAGTGATAGTGGAGGACATGCAATTTTCCCAGATTTAATCCAAATAAATTTTTACAACTCAATTTTAAAGGCGAGATTGTTAGGAAAACTTGACTCGATGATAGAGTCAAATGGGTTTATTCTGTAATAATGGTTTTCAAGCACATAGTATTAGTGACCTATGGTATTGATCTTGTGGATTACATGTAATGAAGCCTTTAAAAAAGTTTGGAATCCTCCAATATTAAGTTTAAAGAAGTAAACAAGTGAGGGTTCACTTGACTGTAGCTTGGTCATTGTTGGCCAAATGGTAATAGAAGATATTTTAATAGTTATTTTTTCCCATAAGGGTTTTCGAGAGTACATTTTTTGTTATTGCTATGGTGTTTATATTTTTCTTTTTAACATTTTTGTCTTAACATTCATTACTTCGAGAGAATACATTGTTATGTATTATTTAATATATATGTATTAAAAGAGATAGTTTATAGGATGTATATGTATTAAAAGTTTTCTTCTTTTTCTTTTTTTTTCAGGAAGAATAGATTTTTGTTTCATGATTTGAAAGAGACAATACTAGGAAAATTTTCTCATTTTATTCTTTATTTTTGTAATATTTGAGATAAGGATTAAAATACTTTTTTTGCAAATGGTATGTGTGTGTGTGTGTGTGATATATATATATATATATATATAAATATATTATATATTATATATATATATATATATATATATATATATATATAATATATATGAGGAACTTGTCAATAAACAATAAATAATAGTCCATCAACCTATCAAATTGAATTAGGAACGTTGAAATATGAACTACAAACACAAAAATGTTAGCAAATTTAATTGTCTTTATTAATAAAACATTGATGGTTTGTAGAGAAATACAAGTATATGAAGAATGTGTAGTATAAAATGCATATCAAGAGAAATTTAAAATTATGACAAAGAATATCATATTAAAATGATATTTTATTAATATCCTAATCATGAAATCCCAAACTATAACCACACAACATATGAAAATCACTTTAAAAAAAACACAATATTTAACATATAAACTTCAAAAAAACACAATATTTAAGATATATTTTGAAGAAGCTCAATTTTAATACAATTTGTTCTCATAATAACGAGTGTCCTCGAAATCACAATATAAAATAATTTTATCTAAAAATCATATAAACTTAGATTTCCACAAAATATTAAACTTGGATACATTGATTCTTCAACAATACAACTTTATATAATACTTCAAAAAAATGCTACTCATTTCTTTAGTTGTAACAACATCAAAAACAAAAATCATTTAAAAACAATAAAGCAAAACAATGATATTAACCATTTTAAATTTTAATGATATAAATTTAAATTTTAACTTTCAAATTAAATATTTCAATTACAAATTATTAGTATTACATAATCTAATTATTGAATTAATTAATTAATTGAAAAAACAAAACAAACGAACTTAAATTTGCCTTCATCTTTAGTCTATTTTTTAAATAATGGAGCTCATTCTTAGGGACGACGAGGAGGACTTCGGCTCAGTTCTTGCCAGAATGACAAGATCACTTGAATTCACAAACGCCTTGGTATCATGCCATGTAGAGATTATCTCAGCTGAAGCTACGCCACAAAATGAATTAATGGCTCATCGGTTAGGTTTGTTGGAGCTTAAATTAGACTGACTCCAGTTGGAAATGGAGATATTATAATTTAGAATGGAAAACCAAATGAGGGTTGTATAAAGGGGAATTGACGATTAGCCTCACCCAATAGACAATGAAGCGAAGTAGCTTGAAATTTCAATTCAATATGAGGATGAAAACAATAATCATGAAGGTGACAAAATGATTGTGCGAATACCCAGTAAATCAATTCAGAACAAGCCATTGAAGCAAAGAATGGTGCTCATGAAGCCCAGGGCTTGCAAGACATGTAGTTTTTCTTACTTAGTATTTTATGATGTTATGCAGATAACATTCGGTTGTGTTATATTCTTTTCGCGACTAGCCCACGTAGTTAATAGGGGCCTTCGTTGGGCCGATTGTGTAGTGATGAGGGGTCACAAGGGGTTTGAGGCATACCTGTAACCCCACTTTATGGTGTCCGGGGCAGCGCCCTAGAAAATTTTGGTTTTGGACCCTATGTTAGGTTGGGCAGACCCACCTATGGTTTTGTGCATGATTTTCACACATGTTTTTGGACACGATGGTTTTTGGTCCATGGTATTGGATGTGATGGTTTTCCTTCCATGGTATTGGATACTTCGGCATGTATAAATATGTATCATAACATTGAAAGGAACATAATGAAAAATCAAGCTACTAGTCCCGGTTTTGGGATCTAGGGAAATCTCTATGTATATGTGTTTTGTGTGTTATTCTCTCGCATTGTTTATTTTCTATGTTTTAGAATTTGTATGGAGGTAATTTCTATACGGTGTTAAAACCTACAGATATGTTGTTTTTGGTGGAGTTGTTTGGATAATATATGGAATTCATTAGTTTAGTATTGTTAAATGCAGCTTAGGGGATTGCAAAGATAGTGTAATTTTGAAATTTTGGACAAATGTAATAGATTATTTGAACTATGTTGTAAAAGGCCCTAACCTTCAAACCAAGTTTGTTTATCTAATATAATGAATACATGTTCCTTTAAAAAAAATGATAATTAAATTAAAATTCTAGAAAATTATTCCAAAATTGACACTCATAAGTGATATCATATAATTCAAACGAGAAATTGTTTTAAATTTATTTATTTTTCTCAAATAATTATTTTTCTTTTAATTATATGTCATGTTTTTGTAAATAGATGAACATTTTTGTATAAATTGAAAATATGGGAAAACTATTGGGACTAGATTCTCTAAATGATCGTGATATTGATGACATTTTGTTGTTTGGGAAGGAACAAAAGGGGCATGATCAATCATTTATTGGACAACAACATGTATAATCACACAATGAAATTGACTTTGTCCATTAAAATAATCTAAAACTGAAATATAAATCATAGATATACCATGTATATAATTTTTGTAACTAGTCTTGCCTACTATAGTCCATCTCCTAACAATTGATGATCCAAAATTAAGTAAAACATGAAAACATATTTTGATAGCATGACTAATCCTTCAGAAGGGTTATCCATCTTGATGATTACGAGTTGACTTGTGTCTCCCTATGAATTAGTAAACTACAAATTTACCAACGCACAAGTCATCTTTGTCACCTTATTGTCCATCTTCCTCACATCTTTTTGGGTCTCATCTAAGCAAAGAAAAATTTCTTACTACTCCTATGAGCACTCCACTAAAACTTTCCACGTGATTGTTTTAACCAACAAGGGGTCATGATCAATCATGTGTTGAAAATAGCAACAAGAAATGCTAAAAATAGAAGTGGTAAAAACAACACTGTTATAAATAGCATTTCGGAATACATTCCAATTTTAGTTAGTCCCTGAACTAAAATTGAGAAATAAAATTCGAACTTGATCTTAGCAATTGTTTGTAAAAGAATTAATTAATTCATCTTGAGTTAATCAGTTGAAGAAAATCAAACATAAAGTCTATGTGAAGACATGCAACAATTTCTCCTTTGACTAAGGAAGTTATCTCTTGATTAAGGAGATTAGGATGAGTTGTAATTTGAGTTGTAATTAGTTAGCTTAGTTAACTGAGTTAAGTCCAGTTAGATTACTTCCAATAGTTTGTGGAACTAATTGTGAGTTTAGTTAGTTAATGCATGCATGCATGTAGCTACTACACTTCAGATAGCTGAATATTCTCTCATAAATAACTCATGCATGCCAATTCAGTGAGAGAACCAGTTGAGATCAGATGATGGGACAATGTACTATCAGTTGCAAGAATATTCCATTGAAGATATCTCTTGCATGCAGAAGGAATTCATTCCTTGGAGATTTTGCAGTTACTTTTGAGGTTGGTGAGTTGTGTGAGAGCTTAATTCACACAGGTGGCAGCCAGAGGACCCAGGAGAAACTACACAAGGAAATAGGAGGATTGCAGGACTGGAGGAAGGCATATGTTATGTCTATTTAGTCTATGAGCAGCATTGATGGATTGTACTGAGAGCAGGATAACTTGTGAGCTAAAGCTTTGTGTAATCCAGACATATTTCCACTTGTATGATAATACAAAGATTGAGGTTTTTTAGCTGAGGCTTTCCCCATAGTATTCTTCTGTGTTCATGTGTGATTGATTTCTCATTCTCTATTATATTTTTTCTATTTGATCTTGCTCATAATCGATTAAGCTTCCACAAGTTTGTTTGTAGAAGTAGATCAAGTATTTTTCTTTAGTACATTGCATTATCAGGTGATCTACAGCAGAAAATTCTACATGGTATCAGAGGAAAGGTGATCAAAGTGAAGAACATTATACAAAGAAGCGAGAAGGGAGAAGTTTGAAGCTCTTGATTATAGAATTTGAATTCTTATCACATCTTAAATTTCACCAATGGCGAACGGTTTGAGACACGAGTATGCCCTTGATGGAAACTCAAATTATATAGCCTGGAAGGATTTCATGGAAGCGATATTGGAGGACAATGGTTTGAAGGACTTCATTGATCAAGAAGTCCCCAAGCCAGCAGCCGCTAATGCCAAAAAATTTGTGGAATGGAAGAAATGTGTGGCTAGAGCGAGGAGAATCCTTCTAGAGGGAGTTCAAGACCACATTGTCTCGAGTCTCCATGGGAAGGATACATCGTTTTCAATGTGGAAAACATTGAAGGATCTATATCAGAATAGCTGCGATCAGAGGAAGCTCGTGCTAAAAGACAAGCTTCAGAAAATCAAGTGTGAAATGGGTGACATGATCTCTACATATCTAAACCAGCTCACCACCTGCAGGGATGAGCTTGGAAGTGTAGGAATCATGATAGTCGATGATGACAAGGTGAGTCTTGCTCTCCTCGGTCTTCCTAAGAGCTGGCATAGCTACCAAGACTTGGTAAATGGAAGAGGGAAACTCCCAAATTCGGAACGGCTTTGGTCAGATCTGATGCTAGAGGAGATAAGAAGAAGCACCAGAGATGGATCTTCATCAAAGCAAGATTATGAAGAAAATCTAGCCTTGGCAATAAGGTGAGGAAAGGGAAAGGGAAGGCGTCCCATTCCAAATCCAGTTCTTCCCATGGTGGGAAGAAGATTGACAAATCAAAAGTATGATTCTTTCATTATCATGAGGTGGGCCATTATGCTACGAATTGTCCATAGAAGAAATCCAAGAAGGGATGTTCGAAGGGATCAGATGGTGAGGCACTAGCCTCTCAATTCGAATTGGATTTCACCCTCATTGCATGCATGGTTTCATTGATGGTGGGATGTGTTTGGTACCTGGACAGTGGAGCTTCATTCCACATGACCGACGACAAGAATCTTTTTAGTACCTTGGAGGAGAAGGACCTCCAGATGCGCATGGAGATGGGCTATGATGGAAAGTACCATGTTTCAGGTGAAGGTATGGTTGTGTTTCAAAGGGAGCATGGAGCTCCTCTCACCCTGACTGATGTAAAGTATGTGTCTTGTCTGAAGAATAATATTGTGTCCGCCATTATGCTGGAAGACAAAGGCTATGATGTAGTCTTTAGCAAAGGAAAGGCATTCCTGAGGCATATCGGCACTGGACAGACCAAGAGGATTAGGGTTCGAGTAAAGAATCTCTACAAACTAGAGGTAAACAACTGTGTTGCATTGAGTTCCCAAGTAGAGTTGGTGCAGAGCCAAGATGTTGATGAGCTACGGCATAGAAAATTGGGCCACTTGCACCATGGAGCCTTGAAGATCATGTAGCATATTTCTACTGGACTTCCCAAGGGAAAACTAGAGCAAGTGGATACATGCAAAGGTTGTACCTTGGGTAAGTATGTGAAATCTTCCTTTCAAGATCGAGACAGTAGAGCTGGAGCGAGTTCATACAGATGTGTGTGGACCATTCTCTACAACCTCCACCGCTAAACAAAGGTACTATGTTATTTTTATTGATGATTTTTCTCATAGATGTTGGATCTAGTTTATGTAGAATAAGGATGAAACATTCTCGAGTTTTTTGAGTTCAAAGCCTTGGCAGAGAAAGAATATGGAAAGAAAATAATGGCCTTGTGAAGTGACAATGGTGGAGAGTATGTCTCCCAACAGTTTAAGGACTTCTGTGCAACAGAAGGAATAAACGGGAGTTGATGTAACCCCATAAGCCACAGCAGAATGGGGTGGCTGAAAGGAAGAACAAATTAATTATGGGAGCTGCTCGGGCCTTGATGAATGACCAAAGCCTACCACTTCATTTGTGGACTGAGGCATGCAATACAACAGTATACTTGCAAAATAGAAGCCCACATTGTATACTGGGAATGAAGACACCAATGGAGGCCTTTTCCAGGAAGAGACCAGTTTTATTCAGGAATAGTGTCCACTCGGATGCTGCTATTCCCAATAAGATGCGTGGCTATCTTAGAAACAAACAATCAAAGTCTACTATTGTTTCCTTTTATGAAAATAGATGAGAGGAGAACCAAGAGGACCAACCTGAGTCTTGCACTTGATTTCCTCTCCTTCTCGATAGAGTTTCGCCGCTTCTTCTTTGTCTACCCAGCTTCAAAAGAACCTGTCGAATCACAACAACATACTACTATGCAAGAAACAAGGATCTAAATTCATAAATAATACAGGATCAGATGTGTATTAACCATATACATGCATATATAAACAAGTACACAAGAATACAGAAGGAAACAAGAATAGCTTTATTCAGATGAAAAGTAGCAAGAGGATTACAACCATGTGCTCTGACCCAATATCATCCTCCAGCTAAGAAGCCCTTCTTCACCCCAAGCAAAGATAGATCACCCAAAACTGTGAATGTACACTAGAAAACCAACAACACTTCTCTATAAGATACAAAATTCCAGCCTCTGGATCTCTGTGATGAGGGATCCATATATAGATGATTACAGAGAGGTGAGTCATCTTTTGGGATCTTGATTAGTGTCTTCTCTCTGATAGTTCCTGCTTCCACTTAGAGAATGATGATCTCTTACTCATCCCTGGTCGAAAATGGAGTCGCAAGTGTCAGAGGGGAAGCTTCTGGAAGATTCCATGATCTTCCACCTCGCATTTTTGTCTCCGCCATTTGTCAATTCATGACCATCGCACCCTACAGAGGAGAAAATCAGTATGCATCACACCTTGTACACCGGGAAGGTGATATGCATCACACCCCCTGCATTGAGCTTTCAGTATGGTCCAATTTTGACCATTTATGAGCAGTTTTCAGTGGAGAAATTCTAGGAGATGATGTAATCAGTTGACCTTGTTGCTTTAGGCGGTAAAGCAACACTTTTAGGGACTTAGGAGCCCTCAGTTTATGGAAATTTATGATTAGGGTTGAAGTGCCCAAAAATGTCTATAACAACCAGATGCAAGTCACTTCAGGATATTTGGATCATCGGTTTATTTCCATGTGACCAAAGATGCCTAGAAGAAGCTAGATCTAGTAGCTGAGTTGGGGATCCTTGTGGGTACAATGATACACCCCACAACTATTGAGTGTTCTTCCCTACTAGTTAGGGGATAGTAGTATGTAGAGATTTGAAGTTCGACGAGCAGAAATCCATGCGAGTATCACTTGAGAGGGAGCTCAAGTTGCATGCAGAGGAGGAACTTTTGGTTCCAAAGGAGGAGGAGCCTCAGACTGATGCAGAGCAGCCGCATGCAGAGGATCCGGAAGTGGAGACATCCACTCATGCAGAGTCTTCCAGAGATGGGTGGAAACACTCAAGGGAATTTGACAGATTGATGTTGTATGCAAGAGAGAGTGTGGGACAACCATCTTCATAGCGCAGATAGAGGAGGTCACCTGAGAAGTACACTAGCTACATGGCCCTGGTTGGGGAGTGTGTAGAGGGCAAACCTTCTTCATTCGAGGAAGCAGTGCAGTAACCAGTCTGGGTTGATGTTATGGTGTAGGAGTATGACTACATCATTCAGAACTATGTTTGGGATGTTGTTCCAATACTGAAGCACAAGTCAGTAGTGAGTTCTTGATGGCTTTACAAGGTAAAGAAAGCAGCTGATGGTAGTGTTGAGAAACATAAAGCAAGGTTTGTTTCCTATGATTTCTCACAGGTCGAGGAGATCGAATAAAATGAGAATTTTGATCCTGTAGCAAGCTACTCATCTATCATATCGATGTTTCCACTATCAAATCAAATGGGTTGGAAGATCCATCACATGGATGTGAAGACTGTGTTCCTCAATGGGAAGATTGAGGAAGAGGTGTACATTGAGTAGCCGAAAAGATTTGAGACCTTCGATCATGAGTCACATGTGTGTTGACTAAAGAGAGCTTTGTACAGGCTAAAGGAAGCACCTCATGCTCGACACACCATGATCGACAGTTATTTCACTGGGTTGGGCTTCACCAAGAGTGAAGCAAATGCAAACCTTTACCACATCATGGTAGAAGGTAAGCCATTGATCATTGTTCTTTATGTTGATGATCTGATATTAACAACTGATGATTAGTTGATTAACTCTTGCAAGGAGGACCTTGCAATAGAGTTCAAGATGAAATACATGGGTCTTAGCACTACTTTCTAGGAATGGAAGTGTGGCAAAAGGATGGGGAAGTGTTTGTGTCTCAAGGTAAGTATGCCAATGGGATACTCAGGCGATTCCACATAGAGAAGTGCAAGCCCATGCAGACTCCTCTAGCTGGTAACTGGAGGAAGGAGGATGCTACTTTAGGTGAGGTAGTAGCTGCTACTGTTTATCGACAGCTTGTGGGTTCATTAATGTATCTAGTGAACAGATGACTAGATTTGTACTTTGCGATCAACCAATTGAGTCAAGCTTTGGTTTATCCTACCAAGTTTTTTTGGAAGGCAGCAAAGCATGTGCTGAGATACCTTAGAGGCACATCTTAGTATGGATTGTGTTACAGACGGATAGATGGAGTGAAGCTTCAGGGCTTCAGATTGGGTAGGGAGTCCATCAAACCTGAAGAGCACTTCGGGAGGAATTTTCAACCTTGGTTCAACTGCAGTTTCTTTGAATAGCAACAAACAGAGGCCAATTTCACTTAGCTCAGTAGAGGCTGAATACTTGGTTGCCAGTCATGCAGCATGTCAGGCCATTTGGATGTGGAAAATTATAGTTGGATTGTTTGTTTAGAGGATGGATCCAACTGTGATCTATTTCAATAATTAGAGTTGTATCAAACTCTCTAAGAGTCCAGTGTTTCATGACAGGTCCAAGCACATCGATATTTAGTATCATCATCTTCTAGACTGCTTGGTTAAGAGGATCATGTTGTTGCTGTATGTTTCGACCGAGGAACATGATACAGATAGTTTGACTAAGGCATTGTCAAAATGCAAGTTCAAGTTCCATAGAGACAGGATTGGGGTGACAGATAATCCCTTTCTTTTTGAGAGGGAGTGTTGAAAATATCAACAAGAAATGCTAAAAATATAACTGTTATAAATAGCACTTCGGGATACATTCCAATTTTAGTTAGTTCCTGAACTAAAATTGAGGATTAAAATTCGAATTTGATCTTAGCAGCCATTTGTAAAATAATTAAATAATTCATCTAGAGTTATTTAGTTGAAGAAAATAGAACAGGAATTCTATGTGAAGACATGCAACAGTTTCTCCTTTGATTGAGGAAGTTATCCCATGATTAAGGAGATCAGGATGAGTTGTAGTTTGAGTTGTAAATAGTTAGCTCAGTTAACTGAGTTAAGTCCAGTTAGATTAGTTCCAACAGTTTGTGGAACTGATTGTGAGTTCAGTTAGTTAATGCATGCATGCATGCAACTACTGCACTTCAAATAACTGAATATGTTGGAAATAATACTGAGAGGGGGGATGAATCAATATTAACAAATCAATAATATTTCATTTCCATAATCAGATTCATATACATAGAACTGTATTTAAGGCAGCTAGCTTATACCCTTCAAAATTATAACTTAGTTAATTCATCATATGTTGATCTTTAATCTGTGCATCAGAACCATATAAATAGTAACCAAGTGCAGTAAAAATAGAATAGACAATCACACACATGAATACAAGATATAAGGTGGAAACTCAATGTGGGTGAAAACCACCTGCTGCAATTGTCTCTATCTTCTTTTAATAAGAAACTTATTTTTACAATTTTTGTACTGGAGCAATCTTATACCAATACGCAGGCTTCTACCTGTAGAAGGCTAACACCTTCTCTTGTTCTCTAGCTTCTCTTGGAAGGGAGCTACAACCCCCTAGCTCTTGTACTAGCTGATGTGTTTACTAGTATGTAGGTGTTGGCCTACAAAAGGTTACAACCCTCTCTTTTCTTCCAGGGACCACATTTCATAAATTTTCAAACTCGATCCATCAATAACATTAATCAAACATCAAATATATTTTCATCAACCAATCTCCTTTGCACCAACCAAAACTGAATCAATCAATCACTTCTCAGAATACTGTAACTAGAATATAGTAATAGTAACCAGAACCCAAGCTAGAACCTAGAACGCTACACCAGCAAACAAAAGTAGCTAAAGCATATTTTATGAGGTATACGCTGCTTCAATGTGTCAAACCTACGTACATATGCTATTTTTTCAAGGTGAACCTACGTACATATCTGCAAATCAAAGTTAAGATGTATATGTTGTTTTAATATGCAGAACCAACGTGTATACGAGTCTTTGCTCAAGTGAACCTACATACATATCTATAAATGATGATTTAAACTTTACAATAATTCCAAACGTTAGTTATACCCAGATCATCATATTTACAGATTACAACATGCACAAGGTATTCAGATAAAATATCAAAACCACACAAAGATACTTCTCTTCAAGCCTTAAGATCTTGACCTATCATTAGATCTTATCCTTCATGAAGTGCTAAGGTTCATCCTTGATTCAGATCTAGCTATGCACCATAACCCAATAACTTGTATTCTAGATCTTGCTCTTTAGTAAATATTCAATACTTGAGTGCCTTTGCCTAATAATCTTCTCCTCCTATTATAGTCTTAGGCCTTACTCAATACCATGGACCAAAACCACTTAGAACCAATACCTTGGACCAAATACCTGGGGTCAACACTTCAGACAAGATACCTTGGACCAATACCATGGATCATAATACCATGGACCAAATACCACAGACCAAAACTAAGTTTTCCAACATGTACATGCCTTTCCTTCTGTGAAAGTGCATGTGTACACTATACATGCCTTTTGGTTTGAAAACACACATGTACACGTGGCTTGGTCAATGGGTAACCTACGTATACCTCTCTTTCCTTCTATGAGTCTAAATTGTGATTTGTCATTTGAGTGAGTTGACATCAAGGACAACACTTGTGTCATAGTGTCATAATTCCAACAAAATATTTTCCCATAAATAACTCATGCATGTCAGTTGAGTTAGAGTCCCAGTTGAGATTAGATGACGGGACAATGTACTATTAGCTGCAGGAATATTCCATTAAGGATATCTCTTGCATGCAGAAGGAATTCATTCCTTGGATATTGCACAGTTACTTCTGAGTTTAGTGAGTTGTGTGAGAGGTTAATTCACACAAGTGGCAGCCAGAGGACCTAGGAGAAATTGCATAAAGAAATAGGAGGCTTGGTGGACTAGAGGAAGGCACATGTTGTGTCTATTCATTCTATGAGCAGCATTGAGGGATTGTATTGAGATTTGGATAGCTTGTGAGCTAAATCTTTGTGTAATCCAGACATATTTCCACTTGTATGATAATATAGAGATCAAGGATTTTTAGCTAAGGCTTTCCCCAGAGTATTCTTCTATGTTCATGTGTGATTGATTTATCATTCTCAGTTATATATGCTCTATTTTATCTTGCTCATAATCAATTAAGCTTCTACAAGTTTGTTTGTAGAAGTAGACCAGGTATTATGCTTTAGTACATTGCATTATCAGGTGATCTGCAATGAGAAATTCTACATCATGTACTAGATATCAACATATATATTTTTTTCTTATCAGCTAGGAAGGTGTTGTATTACAACATTTCAAAAATATGTTACATTAGATATGTCTTTTATGTGCACTGGTCTACCACTAGGGAAACAAGCTAATCATACAATGAAATTGACTTTGTCCACTGAAACAATATAAAAATGAAATTAGAGCCATAGAAATATTGTGTACATAATCTATTGTAATTAGACTTACCTACCATTTTCCATCTCCTATAATATACATAGAACATGACAACATATTTTCACATGGTGACTAATCCTTCAAAAAGGGTATCTACCTAGAAGGTTATATGTGTACTAGTGTCTTCCTCTTAATCAGTAAACTCCAAATTCACCAGAGCATGAGCGATGATTATCACATTACTATCTAGCTTCATCATATGTTTTTGAGTCTCGTTTAAGTAGAACAAAATTTCTTGTTGCTCCTATGAGTGCTCCACTAAACTTTCCCCATGATGATTTTAATCTACTAATAAATATCAACTGTCTACATGTATTTTGTGCTTCTAGTCCTTGTAGTACTTGTATTTGGTATCTAATTTCCCATCCATACAATCACTTCCTCAGTCGAAATGAACCTACACTCTATCATATATTCTCGCTCTATGTTCTTCTTACTAGATTTTCGAGGGTGTATTGTTGCGATATATCCTAGCAAAGCCTTTTGTAGCAATATAAGCTTCAGAGGTCGAGGGCTCAGTGCCACCACTACATGATACTCATTCCTAATAAATATAAATGATTTTTTCATATATATAATTTTATTACAATTTATTATGTATTATATATTAATTCAACACAATCTAACTTGTAGACAAAATGGCTTTTTTATAGGAATCAAGCGATATAATTTCAAACAAGATTGTGATTTCTTGTTATTTAAAATACACTTTTGAATGCATAAATGATTCAACGCTCGAGAAAATCTTTTATGCACTCAATCTTTTCAAATTAAAGAGCTTAAGCTTATGTTTCTTAGAAATATCTACCAGTTTTTGGGCAAATTTGACTAGAAAAATGTTCTGAAAAAGGCCCTTTCATCTATTAGTTAGAATATGCATATTAAATATATTATTATGATATTTTTATTTTATTATTATTTATTATATTAATTCAATAGAAGAAGAAAAAGAACATTGCTAAGGTAAGAAGTAATTCTCATTAGCTTCATAGTGAAACTAGATGTTGGTCTACTCCCAAAATGCCATGGAAAAAAATAGTTTGTCACATGTATGATACTAAGAGGGTTGAATATGAAAATCACTTTTTGTTAGATTTCCCAACTTATAGTCAAATCTGTTTTAATTTTCAAAATATTCATCACACTACCAACCTTGTTAACCTACTAATGCCAACAGAACTACGGTGATCTACGAATGCTTCTCTCACTTATCTTTAAGCATAGAAATAATATGCTAAAAGCAATCGATTAATTTCTAGTTTGATAGATGTTGAGCCCCAAACTACCTCTCTTCCAAGAATTTTCTTAAACCCTTTCTCTTCTATTTTCTCATGTCAATGCATCCTAAGCTATCAAAAGTTGTCACATGTTGATTTCAGGAGTGTATATGAGTGATTTTAAAATTATGTCATTGTGTGTGCTATTTGATCTAGGTTTTGTTTATCAACTACGAAATGTAGCCACTTTCCGTAGCTAATTGGCGATTCCACAGTCGTTTTCATTGTTCTATAGGTTACAGGTGTCAGTAGGAGGAATGAGACACATGGACAACTCAGGAATTATCCACACATGGATGAGGTCCTATTTACTTAGACAAATTTAGCAGGAAATGTCCCGGTCAAAGGGACGTCAACAGAGAGTTCTATGCCAACTAGAACTCTGTTCCTACATGTAAAAGAAGCCTGAAGCCATTCTTGAACTCATGGATCCATTTTTGCTACTTGCATGCTGTCTCCGTAATGCAATCCAACATCCACCTCGCATAGATTTATTGCTCATGGCAACCGAGAGGCTGAATCCTCGGATTTTGGCCTGTTCACGTGTCTATTGCTGAAGAAATTCCTCTTAGATACAATTATCCATTTTCTCTATATATATATTTATATATATATAATATATATATATTATTATATATTTATATTATATATTATATATAGATATTGTGCATTCAGGAGTTGGTTTTGAATTGTTTTTAGCGTTATTTTGTGTTCTGTAACCGAGAGACATATTACTCTATTTCATAATACAAAACTCTATTTTTCACATGGTTTTTTAAATGTGGTTTGAAGTAACAACGTGTTAGTCCAAAGCTATGCAGAGGGCCCCTGCGTAGCTGAGGTCCCTTCTTTCGTTTTTGTATAGTTTTTCATGTATATGTTCATGTATATTTTCTCTCATTCAAACTATATATTTATCATGTTTTGCTTATGATCTTAACATTCTAATCTTGTACATGTTTTTGTAGCTTGTCACCTTTCTTACTAACACTAATAAGTGCACTTCAGAATAGGTCTTTAAGTCTGGTTATGCTCGAGCTTCTTAGTGTAATTTTTGCATCAAGTGGTGATATTGAGACTTTCTTCCTCTGTTAAACTTTAGTTTTGAAATTTAGTTGTTTATGCTTTTACATAGTGAGATTTGTTTACTCTTTAAGATAGTTTAGATATCAGTTCTTCATGCTATATGATGATATTTCTGGAGCCTTTAGCTTAATCCTATTTTAGAAGTTAATTGGCAAGATATTGTGATTATAGGTGAAGTAATTGATTTTTCTTTCATTAGTATTCAAGTATATAGTTAAATGTCAGTTCTTTCATGCTATATGATGATATTTCCAGAGTCTTTAGCTTAACCCTTTTTTAGAAGTTAATTGACGAAATATTGTGATTATAGATGAAGTAATTGGCTTTGGTTTCATTAGTGTGCAAATTAGATGATTTAGATGTCATTCTTTTCATGTCATATGATGATATTTTTGGAGCCTTTAGCTTAGCCCTGTTTTAGAAGTTAACTGGTGAAATGTTGTGATTATGGGTGAAATCATTAACTAGTTTCCAGTTTCTTTACTTTTTGGATTGAGTTGCAGCAGTTTATTCGATTTCAATTTTGCAATTAGATGGATAGCAGAGATAGTAATCTCATTTTCAGTACCTCATTTTCAGTTTGGTTTATGTAGCTACATGTTTACACTCTTATTCAAGTTCTGATTTTGTATACAGCATGTTTTAAGATCGTTTAAGTTCAAAGCTTGGAAATTATCACAAGGAACAAGAGGATAAACCTTGTCTTCAACTCTACATCCACACTTGATCTTTAAAAGTATTCTTAAACTTTTTCTTTAACAATATATTAGGATTTCGATTGCATTAGACCACTTTAGGAGACCAACAAAACAAAACCCTAGAACAAGATAAAATTGAAAATAGTGAGGTAAGAAAAGGGTTGTCTAGCACATATAGTGCACTACACTACATCAGTTTACAACTCTCGGATTGATAACTTATGTAGCAATTTAGGACACACTAAATTGACTAAACATTTTGGCGTCATTGTTGGGGAAGTGTAACTAGGTAGCTTATCTCTTACATTCAATAAGAAAGAAGGGAAATTAATAATTTCTTGAAGTATGCTCTCCTCTTACACCTAGTGTGATCTGGAGGATCATAAAAAAAGAATTATTAGTCCAATATTTTGTTGAGTATACTCTTTTATTGCACCTAGTGTGATCTGGAAGATCAAAAAAAGGATTATTAGCCCAATTAAAATCATAAAAAAAAGACATGATTTTGAGTATTTAAGCTTTTAAACCATTGGGTCGAGGGTCCAGTCCCTCTAAAAGTCAAAGAAATGCTCTGACCCCCTTTAATTTTCAAAGACCTTTATACTTAGGGGGAATTAGTAAAATCTTTAGGGAAAAATGTGAATGGAAGTTAGTTATTTGACCTTGTCTTTCTTGAACTACATCAAGTGTAATTGTTGGACACCTAATCCTAATGGGTTAGTGTGGAAGCCGAATGGACAAAGCAGTCCAAGGGACCTTGGGATGTGAATCCCAACAGTCACCAAATGTACTATAAATGTATATCAAATTGTTAATTAAATGCAATGCATGATTTATCTTTCTATTTGCTCTTGTTTTCCATGTCTGTTTAACATGGTATCAGAGCCATGATGTGTGGCCTGTGTAGTTGCCTTGAATAGTGCTGGCCTGTTTAAATCTGCCTCCCTGTTCTTCTGAATACCCCTGACCGTCATAAACGTTTAAAAGGAAAAAGAGCATCATTACACCTGCTCCTTTGTCCATTGCCTGAAGGAGAAACACTGCTTGAAGGAGAAACGCCCCCTGACAAGAAACGCTACCTGACAAGGAACGCCTGAAGTTAACGCTGTTATGCTGGTTCATATGTGTTGAAAGGAGTTGTAGCTGGTATATGAGACATTGTTTTACTTTTAGATTTCTGCAATCTATTTTTAAGTAATTACATAAATAAGTAGTTACCATGAAGATGTGGAAAATAACTCGGCGTTCTTGGCTGCAACACGAGCTGTTCCATCTGGTCGGATTCTTGAAAGCCGTAGGTTATCTATTTGCTATGCAATAGAAAAAGATAGAGATCCATATCAAAATCAGAGGTCCATCATGTATATGGCCTGCTTCCTCTCTCCAGAAATGAAACATCTTTGCTTGCTACTGTTTAGTTTCTGCACTTTTTATCAGACATACAAAACAGAAAATCATGTGCAGACCTCCGATGTTCTCTAGGTTGAGTAGGTAGGCCAGTTCTCCTCGTCTCACCCGAAAAGAGAAAGGAGATTTCTGATTACCGTCTTCTTTTACTTTTATCGTGCAAATACATAATTTGAATTCATAATTTCGCCCTGAAAAAGGCATCGAGTTACAGAATGCATAGAATTGGGTATAATTGGTAATCCATAATAATCTGCGAAACCAATATGGATAATTTCGTATCATAAATCAATTCGACCATGGTAGGGAACATTTTGAAGGTTCATTCTGCTTGAAGGTCACAGTGTAGGCAGATGGCGAGAAATATCTCAGCAGATGGCTAAAAATCCTCTTGTTCGCAGTCTAGGCAGATGTCAATAAATCCTCTTAGCAGACCTCAATAAATCCTCTAGTTTGTTCGTCCCTACCGCAGCGAAGATGACTGTTGCTTTCATTTGCTAAGATTCCTGGTTTGTTTCACAAGGACTCAATCTGCACATTGATTTTACAGCATAATCAAGGTGTACATATTGTTCTGGATTGAAGGCTTTGATAACAACAAGTATGACACAGGACCTACGATGACAGAGTGCACCTGTATACGAGTTTCTTGCTTGCAATGATGATAGCATGTTTGATCAGCAAGCTACATTTTCCATATCATTTAACTAGACAATGTATTTCACAAATGGAGTATGGAGGTCCCCAAGAACAATCCTCTGTTGTGGATCAAAGAGGAGTATTCTATCTTCTGACCTACAAAGAAGGTTTCCCGTTCCTGCATAAAAGATTGCATCTACAGTTGCTGGAAGACTACACGTCTCAGTCACCTCATTTCTGAGATTTTTTATCATCACTTGGTTATGAATCTTGTCAAGGATGGAAAATCGATTGCAAGCAGCAAAGATAGCAGATCCTCCAAGTCCTCTCTTTGCCTCGGCATCTTTGACAACTTATCGATATTGCCTACAAAAAATGAAAGTCTTTGTTCTCTGAAGCAACAGTAATTTCAATATTTCCACTCTCCACTGCTAAGTTGAAACGTGTCTTCTCATCTTTGACAAAGTGAAGAGCCACTTCCGGGAATCCCTTCTGCTGCAGGCAACTGACAGAATTCCCTGATTCCAGAATAAGAAGCTGTGGCGTCCATGTTCTTTTCAACACTGTTGGCGCCGTCTGTGGGAAATATTTAAATATGTTTACTTTATATCAGCAAAAGGAAGTGTATTATAGCCTTCTGGAACTTAATCTTCTTGTTTGAGCTCTTTCAAGAAGTCATTGTTATCAACAAAGACCACTTTCCAGCCATCAGGATCAAGAAAAGAAGTTATTTTAGTGTTGATCCCTGGTATTGGCCCTAGTTCACATGTTATTTTCCCTCCATGTTCTTGTGTAACTACCTGAAGAGCCTCTGCACTCTTGTATACATCATCTACATGTGCATATGCATTGCCTCTAGTGTATTCCTTTACACCATAATTGTATGTTAGCTCAAGAACTGTTGTCTCTTCCTCATTGGCATATCCCAGCATTGCTATTGTATACTCATAAGAAGGCTTATCTGATTTTCTCAGGAGTTTCATCCCACATGCCTTTTCATAGAAATTGATGGATCGATCAAGATCACCAACATGAAGAATGATGTGTATGAAATTCAGTCTGAAAAATACCGTATAGTGCTATGCCTTTAGAGATACACCGTCCAACCATTACTAACTGTGGCAGATATTTAAATCTGTTTACTTTATCAGCATATATATATTTCAATATGACTTGGAGAAGTTTAGGCCCATGATTTTCTTATTGTCATATTTTTTTGGAGAAGTTCGAAGAGATTTGTTATTGACTGTGGAATAGTTTTGGCTAGTCTTTGCATCAGATTTGGATTTTTCATCTTTCCAAGAAGCTTTTAGCTTTTTGAGGAACTCAAAGTATCAGTTAGACACTGCATTTTTTTTGTGAAAATGGATCAAATTGGTGAAGTATTAGAGTTTTTGAAAACTCTAATACAATCTACTTCTAATGACACATTCCAAATCAGCAAAGCCTCTCTCTCAGAAATTCAGGTCTGTCTACAAAATGCAAAGGAAAAGATAGATTTTTTACAGCTGGAATCACAGCTACAGCAAGAAGAGCTACACCAAAATAGACACCATTCTGAACCTGTTTTTGTTCAGAACATTGAGACAAACACCCATGAGCAGCATGTTACAGTTCATTCAGATTTAGTACCAAACAAAGCAGCAGTTGTACATGCAGATGCAGAAACTCAATCTGCACTTCCCAAGCCCATCATCAGACCTTGGGAACAGCTTGCCCACAACAAGCACAGAACTAGTCTTCGATATGACAAGGACTTGTCCTTTCATATTCCAGACTATGCCAAGCCCATTTAGTTTCAGAATGTTGGTTTCATTAATGACAGTTCACCTGCTCCTCATGACAGTTCAGCTTCAGTTGTTCCAGACTCTGCCCCTCTTCCACAGCAACAACAACAACAGATCGTGAAATGCCAACACTGTGATCGAGTTGGCCATCTGAAAGATCACTGTTTTGATCTTCATCCATGTAAGCA
>APFE030584510.1:0-12718 GCA_000404065.3 Pinus taeda
ATATTCTTTCCACGACTAACCTACGTAGTGAACCGGGGGGTTAGAGGGGGGGCGAAGCCCCCCCTTTGTTGCATCGATTGCGCAACAGGGGGGTCACAGGTGGGGCAACAGCCCCCCCTGTCCGAGGGGTTTGAGGGGGCCGGGCAGCCCCCCTCTACGGGGTTCGGTGCAGCGCCCCGAATTTTTTTTTTTTTGGACCCTATATTAGGTTGGGCGAACCTACCTATGGTTTTCGGTCCATGGTTTTGGACGCGAAGGTTTTCGGTCCATGGTATTGGATGCTTCGGCATGTATAAATATGTATTGTAACATTGAAAGGAATATAATGAAAAATCAAGCTCGTAGTCTCGGTTTTGAGATCCAGTGGGAAATCTTTGTGTATATCTGTTCTATGTGTTATGCTCTCGCATTTTTATTTTTCCTGTGATTAGAATTCGTATGCAGGTAATTTCTGTATGGGGTTAAAACCTACACTTGGCCAATTGGGAGGCTGTCATCAGCCTCAGTTTTAAGGGTCTTATTATTCCCTGAATTTCCTGTCTCTTTCCTTCCTCATCCACATAGTTAATAATTTTTTTACAGTTAAGTTGGGACCAATGTTTTTCTAACTGGTACATGCCTATTAAAATATTGTATGATCCTAAGGGAAACACATTCAAGTCTACCATAATCAATTGTCCTGCTATCTGTAGGGGACAATTGATGACCTTGGCCAACACTCTTCTCTTGGCTGGCATTGCTAATTGCACTAACTAGGTATTTTTAAACTTAGCAACTTGCAAACAACATTGTTCTACTATCTTGGGATTAATTTAACTCAAGTTTGCTCTAGGATCAATTAAAATAGACACATTTCGGTTGGATATTTTACCTTCAAACATGATCATGGCTGGTTGGTACTCTACTTGATGGCCTTCAAGAGCAACATTGATTTTAGGCATGCTTCTTGCCACTTCTCCCACTTTCGATGCTTCCTGAATCTATGCCGCCTGATTGGTTCCCCTGCAGTGTGGACAATTTTTAACACAATGGGGTCCTTCACAACCCCAACACTATACAGGTGGTATAGCTACCATATCTACTTTTGTTTTTACTAATTGTTCATTTGACATGGTCTCACTGGGAATTTTGGACTTGGGACGATTTTTGTTCAAGTCTGTATTGGTCTAACCTTTCGGGGGTTTATTGACCATAAACGTATTTCCTTTACTTTTGGAGGAAAATTTGTTCCTCTTCTTGTCATTCCATATTTTAACTCCATCCCATTTTATCTTGTTTTGCTGGTAACATATTCGGGCCTTCCATATCACTTCATCCATGGCTTTTGGATTATAGAACTCAATGCGCTCGTTCATAAATAGTGGCAAGCTGCTAACAAACCTTTGTACCTTAGCCTTTTCTTCCCGATTGTATGGTACATAATGCAATAAGGATGTAAATTGTGTTATAAATTCATCCATGGTTAACTGACCCAACCGAAGGTCATGAAACTCCTTGGATTTTTCATTGTAAAACCTTTCAGTTAGATATTTTTCCTTGAAATATATTTGAAATTTATACCAAGTTATGCTCTGCTCATTTACACCATGTACTGTTTTCACTTCCTCGCATAATAGGGTGGCTTTTCCTTGCCAAAAATGGCCAACCGAGACATTAAATTATGATCATATTTGTAGAGTTGGAAATACTTGTTCATGTTGACGAGCCAAGCTTTGATTGCCTCCTCTTGTTCGTCATCAAATAGTGGAGGTTTTATCTTTCAGAATTATCCCTGAAGTTCTACTTTTTGTCTCTTGTTCTTGTTATGTTCTAATACATTACTAGATTCTTATTCCTAGTTCTCTTTACCGCCTTCAGTTTTTGCTTGTTTAGTATGAAGTTATTGTTCTTCAGTCATGTTTCTCTACTTAGGACTGGGAATTGTCTGTTAGGTCCTCCATACCCAGATGCAGGAATGTTTGAGGTCTCATTTCCTTTCACCGAAGTCCTTTGACTTGAAGTCGGAACTTGCCAGGTATGCATGAGGGTTTTTGTTTCTTAATGAAAGGGAAGAAAAATTGTAAACATATTTCCTCTGGTAGTTGAATAGGTTAAAATCTGAAGGGTGTTGAGATTGTATATTTATTTCGGTCTTCTTTGAGGCTCAGAGCCTTTTAAATATAATAGTTTAACTTATATTTTTGCGGTATAACTATATGCGAGAAACCCTCACTTGGGGTTCTGCATAGTTTTTGATTCATTCACTGTTATTGAACTAAGAATTATTTGTTGGAATATATGTATATTTCTGTGGACTTGGCATAGTTCCTTTTTCATGTGACTCTCTTGTTTCTGGTCCTTTGTAATACTATAATTATTAAGGTTTTCCACATATCATATATGGTTCTAATTTAAGATAGTTGTTAATGGTGTTCTGCCATTCTTTTCCTAGCTTATTAAGGGTTCTATGTCGGAGGTTACAATTGTCTATCTTAGTTTCTAGTTTAGCCCTTTTGAGCTGAGGGTGGTACTGAGACCCCCCATATTGTTTCTTCCTCCAAGGTTGAGTTTACCTCTTGTTTTATTAACGAGGAAATTCCTCATTCTCGCCTATAGCCAAGTTATGTTTTAAATACAATTGAGTCAATGTTATCATGTTGTTGGTACTAGACATCATCATTTTTATGTGTCGATTTTGTGGTTGATGACATTTTTTGTTTTTGGCTCACGTATTGGCTACAGATTACCTTCAGTATTTACTCTTATGCAGAATTTAGGGTTTTCCATAATATGCTTATCTAGACTATTAATTCTGTCTTGTTTTATCTATTATTTTCTATTATTAGTGATACTCATATTTTCTCTCATTTTCCAGGTTTAGAGTTCTAGATTTACTTACAACCTCTAAGTGTTTAACATACAATAATTACATTTAAGTTTCATCATTACTACTCTTTCTCTCTACTTCATTGATATTGCCATCTACAAGTTATGTATTTTTATAAATTTGAAGTAACTTGATTTTCTTAATTACAAACTTTCTATCCTTATAAATTAGCAGTGGACAATCTTATTTTCGATAGATTTATTATCTTTCTCAAGAAAGAAAATTTGCTAGCTACAACTTTATTTCGCATGCAAACTAACAACAAATACCTTTTATTGTAAGTAGTTTACCAAAACATAATTCTTAAGCTATTTTAAAGGATAAATCATATGACGAAATAGCTAGGAATTCAAAATTATACTTATATTTTCTGCTTATAACCTAGTTGGACTCGACAATAGTTATTTGTTTATTTTTTCTCCCAACTTTGAGACCAGCGCTTGCCTTTGCTTAAGTCTCCCCCCAAGCTACCCTTCATATGGTCTTTTGTTCAAGAAATATTGTATTGTCAAGTAGTAGCTATCTTGTCTCAACCAGACTTAGCTATTGTCCCATTGTTTGTCACCACAGCATAGTTAAGCAATTCCTATTGTTTTTCTTTTTTCAGATCTCAGATTCCTCTACACTCTTTTTCCCTTTCAACAATGTAAACTTTGAAATGGGCACTGATACTGTTATCCGTTTTGTAGAGATAGCAAAAAAGTGACCTGATTTTGAAAAGGGGTGATGCAAAACACATGTCTTTTTTCGAGAATAGTTTTTGGCACTTTAAATTCTTTTGTGTACATTACGTTTTAGAATGCTAGTGATTTTCATGCTGATTCTAAAAAGTGGTAATTCTGCATGAGGCCACTTTTTTTAAAGATCTATTTTTTTATTTTAAATATTCTAATGTATGAAATGTAAATAATTATTTTTAAATTTAATAAATTTTTGAAGTGGTCCTTATTCATATATATATATATATATATATATATATATATAATATATATTTTTTTTTTTTTTTTTTTTTTGTAGTGGGGTTTTTAGTGTTTACATATTTAAATAAGAAGGTCGATATTTTGAATTTTCGATATTCTACATATTTATACATCGTTAATTGATATTTCAATCCAAATGAAATAATTGTCTCTAAAAAACAATAATTTTTAATAATTGACAAAAAATAACCATTTTTAACATAAATATAAATAAAAAACTAGAGGTTTTGATCATTTTTTGGTAGAGATGACATGTCAAAATCACAATTTTTATAGGAAAATTTTAACTAAAAATGGTTAAATAATAGTTTGTTTTATGAATTTCATATCAAAAAATAATAATAATCACTGTTTTTTTCAAAAAGTAATGATTAACATAAAAATGAATGAGAAAATCACATAATACAAATATTGAACACATAACAACCTTAATTGAGTGCTTATTCTTCTCATAAAATGTCAAAGTCAAAACATTACAAGTATAACTAATTAATAGTTTCCAAAAGTGAGCTTGATTTCCAAGCATAACTTGAATTTAATCAACCCAAACTCTTGTCCTCTAGAGTTTCATCATTGTCTTCTTTTACAATATTTTCTACTTCATTTTTATCATTTTCCTCCTCTATTGGATCTTTGATGTCTGCGAATCTCCCAATTTATGCCTTTCCAATCATTCCGTGTAATGGTGGTTGTGGTTATTTTGCCTTTTTTGCCACACGTGATTCACTAAAGTCCCCTTTCTTCAACCCAATTTCTTTCATTACATCTGGAAGAAATTGAACAGCATTAATTCTTTGCTAAATAAAATTGCACTGTATTGGATCATTTTCAATGACAATGCAATTTCTTCCTTTTTGAAGGAAACATGTTACTGTTGTACCTAATTATCAAGCAAAAAATAAATAATAAAGTAAATTAGTACAATGACATATAAATTAATAAATAACATATTGAAATTCAATTCCATATAATAAAACTTACCTTAGTCAGAAAATAAATCCAAAACCCAATCTCCTTCATTTGACTGTCGCGAAGACATGGCTAAATCGAGCTCCTAAATAACATTGGGCTACATTGTTTAAGTTCTCAAATGGCTCGATCGAGCACTTAAAAAGGGCTCAATCGAGCAATCATTTTTTCCACCCAAACGTGCCATCCCTTGCTAAAAAGTGTAACACAACTTCATGCTTTCACCCTTATAGATTATGAATCTCTATCAATCTATATCCTAATTATTATTATTATCCAATTTTAAGGTCATAGCCAAGCCAGACACCAAATTGGTGTATTGGACCCCCTTGTTTGTGGGACAAGAGACCCACCTCTGCATAACGATTTGATTATTATGTCTACAAAGGCATACCTACTCTAACCCATTTTCGTTTTTGAACCTGTGACCTCTTAGAAGGAAACACATGCTCTTAACCATTAGGCATATTCATGCTCTAAGAAAGTGGATTTGTTTAGATAAATATAGTAATCTAGAAACTCACAATTATAACTTACAATCACAATATATAACACACATGTAACACACCTGTAAGATTATAAATTATGATAATATGTTTGAGAATACAAGCATAACTATTTCCCTTTATGCATCTCCAATGAGAATTTAATATGAACTGGAATCTAGCCTAGGTTTAGAGGTTGTGTTTTAAAAATTGATGCATTAATAAATCTTATATGTGTAATATTAAATGTATAAAATTGTATTTTATGCTATTTCAAAAAAATTGATTTGAACATTCATTTTGTTAGGTTTAAAGGTTACATAATTTATCCCAAAATTTAATGTTGATTTCCAAGTTATTAATTTGTTTGAGCTTCCAAAAAAATAACATATTTGAATATTGATATAAACTATATGAACTCTATCTATATATCTATATAACATAATATTATATTAGTTTAATTTAATGATATATATTTAACATCTTCCCACATAATGTTTCCAAGGGTCATTGCTACCATCATATAACTTTGAAATATACTCTAAAATATCTATAGATATCTTTACTTTTTCATAAAATCTGATATAATATTCTCAAGGAACTCTTATCATAAATGCACATGTCAATTACAATCATGGTATTATATCATCATATCACTAGTAAGAAATAATAGCATTTCACCACCAATCCCAATTAACCTTCTGAATAATATATATATATAATATAAATATATATATATATATAATATATATATATTATAATATATAATATATAATAATATATTATAGAGATATGTATGTATATGTATATGTATATGAATATATAATATTATATATAATATATTATATATATAAACTAGTTCATATAAATATCTAAAACAACATTGGCATCCGGGGAATAACTACTCAGCTTTGTGTACATGTCATTGACATCGTGGGGAATAAGAACAACGATCGTTCTGTGGGGTGGACCACCGAAACTGTTAGCAATAAATTCCTCACCACTGGAAATCTAAATTGTTAGAGATTTGTAGAATAACATTTTGTAATATATTTTATCGATGTTATCCGTCCATACTTTCAGTACTTTCTTACCACGATAATATGGATCCTAATGTTCTGTAGCCTGATTTCCTAACAAAAGATAACACACTTTCAGTACTTGTCTACCATGATAAGATGGATCTTAATGTTATGTAGCATGATTTCCTAACAAATTCCAAGTGATGCGATCATGTGATATGCCAAGTTTATCTTATAACAGACCATGTCTCAGAAATTGTTTCTAGAGAAAATCAACAACCAACCACTCCTGTTGGTTATAGCAGGAGAATATAATTGATCTAATTATGAATATTCATACAATACACTCAAACATATCCCATGTTTGACTATAATGTTGTCAATCCTAAAATTCTAAGAATTTCCATTGCTCAGATTGCAATTTGAACTAAACTATTCGAGTGCTAACGAAATTCTCAAATCACAGTTGCAATCACAATTTCCATTGTTGACACACCAACTGCAAGATTCATAACCCTACCAAGAAAGCGATGTGAAAAAAGGGAAGAAAGCACAATGTGAGTGTATGAAGATGTTGGATGGAAATATAATGGTCAACATATGTTACAAAGCTAACTATGATTCTCCTGTCGACATCGACCCCTATTGAATTCGTTGTCCATGTCAGCTTTCTCAAACACTGATTGTGAGGTTCAGTTACACTGTAAAATTTTGATGGAATGAGGGAGAAATTAGAATGTTACAATATTTAATATTGTACATAGTTCTTTTTAGTTTCAGATCAGATTGTATATAAGAAAACTCTTTTCCTTCATCATAATCCGTCTCATATATTTATATTGTTTCTGATAGATATTTATATTATAATAACTTAACTGTAGATTTATTTAAGTAACTGTTAATGGCTTCATATATATAAATATAATTATATATATATAGATAGATAGATAGATAGGATAGTAGATAGATATATCTAAACAAAAAACAACACCAACACACAATATTCATAGTTTGAAACTAATTTGAAAATAAATTAGTTAGAATGAAGCCATTAACAACGCAAAGATTATGTTCATGGCATGAAACTCATTTTACAAGAAACAGTTTGACATGAGATCAGAGATTTGCAAGAGGGAGTTGTAAACAATACTATACAAATTCCATACCTCCTGTAATACAAGCAGATGATCATGGTCATCAGTTTGTAATTAAATGATAACAATTAACTGAAGCAATATATAGTAGCTACGACTACAATGATCCTAGGGCAATTCTGAGAATCGCGGGGTGGGAGTGCAATTTTCATAATCGCTCCGATGGTTCTGATGTTTCAAAATCTTCTTGTATTTCAAAAGAATGACCCAACAAATTTAATTTCGTGAATGATTAAAAAATTGATGATTACTAGTACTTTGGGTTTATAACGTTCAACGAATTCGATTAGGTGAATAACTAGAACATGTTGATATTTTATGAATATCAGAGTCATTGGGGCAATTCTGGGAATCACGGGGTGGTGGGGCGATTCTCAAAATCACCTCATTGGCTCTGATGTTTCAAAATCTTCATGTATTTCAAAATCATGACCCAACAAATTTAATTTTGTGAATGATTAAAACATTAATGATTACTAGTACTTTGGGTTGATAACGTTCAACGAAGTCGATTAGATGAATAATTAGAACATGTGGATATTTTATGAATATCAGAGCCATCAGGGCGATTTTGGGAATTGCCTCGATGGCTCTAATGTTTCAAAATCTTCATGTATTTCAAAATTTGATGGCTTAAGGACTTGTTTGTCATTTCAAAGATTTTGAATACTAGCTGACACCATATTTTCAGACAAAAGAGAAAATAAATATAATATAATTTATGCTTGGCCTTATCCTTTTATTGACATTCCAGAACTGATGTAAAGGTTTCAAAAACCTCGTAATAGCTTACTACCGATAACATTTTATTCTATGGCTAAATTGTATCTATAACATACAAACCTACGAAGGCCTTGGCATCATTACAGTTTTCGCCAATCCCGATAAGCAGCAAAATTAACCCCTTCTTTGCCTATATTTTTAGCATATTTAACACCAAGGGCCTAGCTCCAGGCATAAAAATGGTCGCTTCCAGTTCTGTTATGGACACTATTGCTCGATCTAAAATATAACCACATAAATTATTCACACTGTCATTGAATCCAAGGGAACATATTACTGCCTTCATAATTTTCCTGAACACATGCAAAATTGATAGCAGAATTTTAATTGAGTGCTAATAATGGATAAGGTAGGGCCCTCAACCTTTATAACAACCGTATGGCGAATGAGCTCCAATACACTAAAATTGGAATATGCATAAGTACTACTGCTAAGAATCATTGAACGTAAAGAAGCCAAGAACACAAATGAATTTCAATTTAAAAGTTCAAAACCATAACCAGTGGCATGGAGCAATAGAGATATACATAAAAGTATGCTTACTATGATATATGCAACAAAATTACCTGAACTTGTCATAAAAAAATGGTTTTGGAAACTAAACTAAAATATAAGAAAATAAAATGGGTATAGAATATAACTAGGATTGTCCTTAACAACATAGAATAGAGTCAAGAAATTAGCCCAGTTGCCAGCCATAGAAAGAAACCAGAGACATGAAAAAACCTGAAAAAATATTTCCAACATCAATTGTACTTGATGTTGTCTATGTTTTCTTTCTCTGCCAATTTTTGTAGATGAGGGTGATATATAATTTCTATTAGTACTCAATGTAAAATTGAATTAATAATATGTTTTATATTATATAGGGTTTAAAATAATGATGTAATATGATATGATATTCAATTTTAAGTTTATACTAGGAAACACAAGCTCTTAAGTAATAATAATAATAATATACTTGAAAGATTAAGAGCACCATTAATAATAATAATAAGAAGAAGAAGTTAATTGAAAAATTAAATTCTTATTATTATAGCATTTCAAGTAATGTTATTTTACATTTTATGCTTTTCGTTATTTTATTAAAGGTTAATTTTAAATGGTGCAAATATTTGTTGGAATCGTTTCTTCCACGAATTTAATAAATTTTGAAGGGGTTAAATCTATTTATGCATTATAAAATGTAATTTAAAAAATGGAAAAATTAACTCTTTATCATATATCAAGTCCATAGAGATATGTAATATTTGGAGATACAATTTTTTAAATTTTTTCACTCCAAGAAATTTGATCTGTCTCAGTCTCTATATTCTTGCTAGATCTACAATTAAATATATTCTTTGCAAATATAATCTATTTGGATTTAAGTTACGTTAGGCTTTATTGTAGGCTATGATATACTTTTTCATAGTGTTCTACATCGATAGAATGATTTATACTGTATAATTTTTGGTTCTATCATTTACCCGATAACCTCCTCTAGAATGAGTTTACCCTATGCTTGAAGATATGTTTTTGGTTTCTTAATACTGATTAGACTAGCTAGATACGTTTAAAATCCATTTCATGTTGTTGTCATTATATTTCCTTACCTAGTTGTAATGTTATCATACTTGCATTTAAAGAACCTCTAAATGGCATCTTATTTTTGCATACAACTCTTTTCTTTAATTAAAACTGGCCATCTAACTATACTTGTAGATTTAGTAAGGCTCTAATGCAAGAGGTTTGCCTAGCATATGCTGGTTCCAATTGATATAATCACACAACATTAAAAGCAAGAAAAATATTGAACTAACACATATTGTTGATATCTAAAATGCACATACCATAATAAACTTCTTCAAATATCTCCCACATGCATCATCATTTATAACAACAAATTCAAACAATTGGTTGATTAAAAATATGACAACATAAGCAACATCCTGCAATAGTTTAGAAAACAAAATCCAAGGAATACACACTGGTTGTCTGCCCATGCAAATTATCAAGAGAATTTTCAGTTAGATAATCAAATTCATGCCATAACCTTTGCTTATATCTAACAAATGAAATGTTCTTTTGTGAATAACTGTTAATTTGGAGACAAGTGTAGAGTTTAAAACCATGTTTAAAACTTCAACTAGAACACACGGAAATGTTGCCAATACCAAGGAGCACAAGAAATTATTTGTTAATAAAGGCTGATGCTTTGGACCAAAAAAATGTGGTTATGGTGCTGAGTATGAGAGCATGGCAAATATGTGCGAGTGGATGATAATGAATCCTCTCAGATAGGAACCAAAGAACTGTAGCATCGACAAGAATTGCAGGGTGGCGAGCGATTCTTAGAATCGCCCTAGTGGCTCTGATGTTTTAAAATCTTCATGTATTTCAAAGGCATGACCCAACAAAAATCTTTATGTATTTCAAAAGCATGAACCAACAAATTTAATTTTGTGAATGATTAAAACATTACACTCTATCATATTTTGAAGACAACGCTAAGGTATTAGATCTCTTAACATAAATGCAAATTATATAGAATGGATCTCTACTATGCGAGTGCAAAATTATGATAGGATCACTATAAAATATGAATTTGTCATGCTTTACAAATACATGAAGATTTTGAAACATCAGACCCATCATGGCGATTATGAGAATCGCCCTGATGGCTCTAATATTCATAAAATACCCACATGTTCTAATTATTCACCTAATCGAATTCGTTGAACGTTATCAACCCAAAGTACTAGTAATTGTCAATGTTTTAATAATTCGTGAAATTGAATTTTTTGGGTCATGCTTTTGAGATACATGAAGATTTTGAAACATCAGAACCATCAGAGCAATTCTGAGAATCACCCCGATGGCTCTGATATTCATAAAATATCCACATGTTCTAATTATTCACCTAATCGAATTTGTTGAACGTTATCAACCCAAAGTACTAGTAATCTTCAGTGTTTTAATCATTCACGAAATTAAATTTGTTGGGTCATGCTTTTGAAATACATGAAGATTTTCAAATGCCAGAGCCATGGGGGCAACCTCCACCTCGCGATTCTCAGAATCACCCCAGCATCATTATAGTCGCATCTACTATATATTGTTTCAGTTAATTGTTATCATTTAATTAAAAACTGACGACCATGATCATCTGCTTGTATTGTAGGAGGTGCACATGGGTATGGGAATTTGTATAGTATTGTTTACAACTCCCTCTTGCAAATCTTTTATCTCATGTCAAACTGTTTCTTGTAAAATGAGTTTCATACCATGAACATAGTATTTGCATTGTTAATGGCTTCGTTCTAATTAATTTCTTGTGAAATTAGTTTCAAACTATGAATATTGCATGTTGGTGTTATTTTTTTTGTTTTATATAATATATATATAATATTATGGCGCCATTAACAAGTTAGTTAACATAAATATAAGTATCTATGAAGAAAACAATATAAAATTATAATGAGATGGAGTAATGAAATGAGGAAAGAGTTTCTGCACTCAAACCTGAATGTAAAACTCAAAAAACTATTACAATATTTAAAATCTAAATGTAAAACTCAAAAAATATTACAATATTTAAATATTGTAACATTCTAATTTCTCCCTTAGTCCATCAAAATTTTATAGTGCAATTGAATCTCACAATCAACGTTTGAGAAAGCCAACATGGACAAAGAATTCAATAGGGGTATATGTCGATGGGATAATCATAGATAGCTTTATAACATATGTCGACAATTATCTTTCTGTCCAGCCTCTTCGTACACTCACACTGTCCTTTCTGCCCTTTTTTCACACCGTTTTCTTGGCAGGATTGTGAATCTTGCAACTGGAGTGTCAACAATGCAAATTATGATTGCAACTGTGATTTGAGAATTTCGTTAGCACTCGAATAGTTTAGTTCAAATTGCAATCCGAGCAATGGAAATTCTTAGAATTTTTGTATTGACAACGTTATAGTCAAACATGGGATATATTTGAGTGTATCGTATGAATCTCCGAAATTAGGTCAATTATATTCTCCTGCTATAACCAACGGGCATGGTTGGTTGTTGATTTTCTCCAGAAACAATTTCTGAGATGTGGTGTGCTACAAGATAAACTTGGCAGAACGCATGATCGCATCACTTGGCATTTGTTAGGAAATCAGGCTAGAGAGCATTAGGATCCATCTTATCATGGTAGGCAAGTACTGAAAGTATGTTATCCTTTGTTAGGAAATCGGACTACAGAGCATTAATATCGATCTTATCATGGTAGGCAAGTACTGAAAGTATGGATGGATAACATGGATAACATATATTACACAATGTTATTTTAGATATCTCTAACAATTTAGATTTTTACTGGCGAGAAAGTTACTGCTAACGGTTTCGATGGTCCACCCCATAGAACGGTCGTTATTCTTATTCCCCACGATGTCAATGACATCTACACAAAGCTAAGTAGTTATTCCCCA
>APFE030584510.1:35610-50849 GCA_000404065.3 Pinus taeda
CCTCACCTCAGACCTCCCGTTTGCATTCCAGAACACCAGTATCCAAATGAGAAGAAGAGGAATAAACTACCATTGCTCAATCCCATCATACTCCAGAATGATTAAGTCCTGAGCCTCCTGAAGTTCAGTCTCTCATCCAGAAACTTCAAGGCTTTTCAATATCACTATAGAAATCTAAAGTATCTCAAGTTAGTGAGACTTCGCAATTTAATCTACCTGACCCTCTCACTAGACTTCAAAGCAGAAAGATCGGTATTGAACCTACTGAGTTGCCTTTACCAAAAAGGAAAAAGGCTAAAAAGAACACTGAAGGATCTGATAGTGAGACCTTTTCTTCATCATCTTCCATCTCATCTTCTCCAGTGCGAAGTCAAACATCCACTCCCCCATTACATATTGTTGTTCAGCAGGGATCACCAACTTCAACATCACAACCTATTCAATCTTCAATGCCAGCTCCTCCCTAAACCCCTGGAACTTCATCGGCAATTGTTGTTACTTCTAAGATGGCTCAGAATCCATGGAATAGTCCTGGTGCGGTCACTATGCCTGCACCATTACATCCATTACCCGATTATCCTCAGAAATGGTTACCGAAATTTATTCGAGATGCTGGAACATTACCCGAAGAACATATTAACAATTTCATGTTCTCAGTTAACTTAAAAGGAGTAACAGAAGAAGATGTTGTCCTTAGGTGTTTCCCTTACACTTTGCAAGGATGAGATGGATCTTGGTATTTTTCCTTGCCCTCTGGATCGATTACTAGGTGGAACATCTTTCAAGAGTAGTTTCTCACTAAGTATGGTGATGATAGATCTTTAGCGACACTAATTAATGATCTTTCGAATCTAAGGATTGAATCTAGAGAACTTATTAAGGAGTTTAACTCCCCATTCAATAAAATCTTCAATAATATTCCAACCGACTCCAAGCCAAGTGAATAAATAAGAAGTGAGTGGTATATAACAACCCTACCTTCAAATATAGCCATTTTTGAAGATAGGGCTGCAAAACAAACTTTAGCCGAAAACATGAAAGAAGCGCTTGCTGTGGAGAAATGCATTATTGCTTTAGAAAAGAAAGCTGATATTTAAGATAGGAAATCCAAAAAAGTTTCTATTAAAGATGATTCAAAGAAGAAAACCCCTAAAGATCCATATGATATGGAGGGTCTATAAAAGGTCCTCAACACAATGTCAAATGAAATGGTTGAAATCAAAGAACAAGTAGTAGAAACTTCAACAAAGAAACCATTTAGGAATTTTAAGAAACCTGAGTCAAAACCACCCAATGTTATATCTAATGCAGACTCAAAACCTGAAGAGGAAGAAGAAGATGAAACAATTTCACCATCTAATGAACCCGAAGAAGAGGAGGTTGTCGAATGCCATGGAATGTGGGACTTCATATTACCCAACTCCGACACAGAAAATGATCAAGAAGCTCTCCTTGTGACTACCAGGAGTAAAGGTACTCCTGAACCTGTTCAATTAATTTCAAAGAAAAGGAGTGCAGGTACTACTACTACAAAGGAAAAGGTACCCACAAAGAAGTCGGCTACAACATCACCTCAAAATCAACCATCATCCTCAAATATACCTTCAACGTCTAAGATGTTGGTAGTATCAGATTCAATTTATTACAATATTATTGATGATATGAAGAAGACAAAAGCAAACATTACCATGTAATTTGAACTTATAAAACTCAAACATCAGCATAAATTACTTCTTAAGGAACTAAATGCAGTACCTTCTTGACCTCTTCCTAGTGCTAAAGATGCAAATGATTCAGGTCAACCGCCTTCTGGTAGAATTGAAGCTACTGATACGATTTTAATCGGAGAAAGATCAAATTCCCATACTCCCCCTTTCCTCTTAACCTATGAGATCTATAATCGAAACCTACACAACTGTTTGATTGTCTCAGGGGCATCCTCTAATATAATGCGAGCTTCAATTTGTTCTAAACTGAACATTGAACCCCAAAAGTCTAAAATTCTTATTTTGCAGTTGGATAGAACCAAGGTCCAAGTTGTAGGGGAAATCAACTCTGTAACTATCAGGTTATCAGTTGATCCATGAGTGGTTCAGAGGATTCATATCTTAATTGCCGATATACCTGAATTTTATGGTTTAATCTTGAGTAGGGATTGGTCTGAGAAACTCCACGATTATATTTCTACCGATTGGTCCCATATGTGGCTACCCTATAAAGGAAAGCCAAATCAAATCAAAATCGACCGGGGGAAACATATGACCCATATTGTCACTGAATTTGAACAAATCAACCAATAGCATTTAATAATAATATTTTGCGGAATTACTCTTCTGAATCATTCTTTGGCAATTACACTGCCCAACCATCTCCTTTCTCAGTAAATAATTTCACATCGAAAATCGAAAATTTTTCACAAACTGATAGATCAAGATGTGTCAATATTGCTGAGAACATTGTAAATAAAATTGTTGATAATTCTTTATTTTGGTCACTATACTTTGATGGGTCTAAATCTAGTGAAGGTTCAGGAGCAGGGTGTATTTTAGTTAGCCTTGAGGGAGAAAAAACTATGTTGTCCTGTAGGTTGGAATTTGAATGCACAAATAATACAGCTGAATATGAGGCCTTAGTTCAAGGACTATATAAAGCTATTAGTCTTAAAGGTAAATATTTCAATGTGTTTGGTGATTCAGAGATTGTCATAAAACAAGTTAGAAATACAATTCACTGTCTTTCTAGTCACCTCAAGCACTATCATTCTTTGGTATAGGTACTTATATCTCAATTTTTAGCGTTCAATATTTCTCCTATCCCTAGATCCCAGAATGCAGTTGTAGACTTTCTAGCCAATGTTGCTTCTAAACTCTTACCTTCCGAAGATTACAGCCTAAATAGATTTTCAGTAGAGTTAATTTTTAGACCATCAATTCCTGACAATGTCACCAATTGGCAAGCGTTCAATCATGACGAAAACATTTTAAACTTGTTGACTTCCAAAAAGTCCTACGATGATCAAATCATTGATGAAAGCGATCATGACCTTCAAATGAAGGAAAAGCAGGAAGAGAACTCAATACTGAAACCAGTGGTTAAACTAGAGGATCTCTATGATATTAAAGACAGGTTTAAATAGGTAACCAATTCAAAGGTCCAAAGTTCCACTTTAAGATTTGAGTTGATAAACCTAGGTACTGAGGAAAACCCTCAAAAAATCAATTTGGGATTAGGACTTTCTGTGGAAGAAAGGACAACATTCATTAGGTTATTAAGAAAAACTAAACATGTCTTCACCTGGAAATATGATGATTTAAAAACATACGATACATCAATCATTCAGCATACCATTCCAATGCTTTCTGAACAAAAGCCAATTCAACAGAAGTTAAGGAAAATTCACCCTAAATTATAGAGTCAAATAAAATCCGAATTAAATAAACTCTTGAAAGCTAAGATTATTTTTCCTATCCGGCATTCAAACTGGGTCTCCAATATGGTGCCTGTTAGAAATAAAAATGGCGACATCAGGATTTGCATAGATTTCAGAAATCTTAATAAAGCAAGCCAAAAAGATAATTTCCCATTACCTACCACAGAGCAGATACTCCATTCGGTAGCTGGTTCTGAGTTAATGCCCTTTTTAGATGGTTTTTCAGGATATAACCAAATTTTGGTCCATCTTGATGACAGACTTAAAACTACTTTTAGAACAAAATGGGGAACTTATGCTTACCAAAAAATGGCTTTGGGACTTATCAGTGCAGGAGCTACATTCCAAAGAGAAATGGATATAGCATTCAAAGGATTGATCAATAAAACAATAGTTGTCTATTTAGATGATATTACTGTATTTTCCAAGAAAAGGTCTAATCATTTACATGATTTAAATCAAATCTTTAAACGCTGCAGAAGGTATGGTATCTCGCTCAATCCCAAAAAATCCTTCTTTTCTCTTAATCAAGGAAAGCTCTTGGGCTTCATTGTTTCCAAAGATGGTATTTATATTGATCCGGATAGAATTAAAGATATTTCTGATATTCCATTCCCTCATAACAAAAAATCGATGCAGTCATTTTTAGGTCAAATTAACTTTGTTAAAAGATTTGTTCCCATTTTTCCCATATTATTTTACCATTGCAAATCATGTTAAGAAAAATTTGGTGTTTAGGTGGGGATCTGCAGAAAAAGAGGCAATTGATTCTATCAAACAATCAATAATTAATGCCCTTGCTTTAAACACTCCCAATTTTTCAAATCATTTCATACTGTATACTGTCGTATCCACTTCATCTTATGCAACAATACTCACTCATATTGATGATCAAAACTTGGAGGCACTAATTTCATTTTATAGTTTGAATCTTCAAGGTGCTGAATTTAATTATTCAAAAGTTGAAAAACAAGCCTTTGCTGTGTACAAAGCTGTCAAACACTACAGACCCTTCCTTTCAAAAGCTCACACAAAAGTTATAGTTCCTTTTTCAGCAGTAAGACAATTACTAATCCAAAGGGAATTAGAAGAAAAAAGGCCAAATTGGGTCACATCATTACAAGAATATGATTTGGAAATTAAGCCAGCAAAGATTTTTAGAGGCCAAGGTTTTTGCAGGTTATTAGCTGGAGCATCCAATATTCAAGAATCAGAGGATACATAACACACTGAAGAGATCAATCAGATAAGTACCACAGATCCTAAATCACAATATGTAGATTTGATATTTTATTTAAAAAATGGATATGCACCTCCTAATATTTCCTATAAAAACAAACGTTCCATTAGATTAAAAGAAAAAAACTTCATAATTATAGATGATGTACTTTTTAGGCGAAATTATGATTCAATTTTATTAAGATGCCTAGAAAAACCTGAAGCGCAAAAAGTTTTGCAGGAGCTACATGACGGACTGGTAGGAGGACACTTTGGAGCTGATACAATAGCCCACAAAATCATTCATGCTGGATATTATGGGCCCACCCTATTTAGAGATACTCACGAATACGTAAGGAAATGCTGAAGTTGTCAAATCTCTAGTGGAAGACAAATAAAACCAACTTTCCCTTTGCAACCAGTCAACATTGAACAACCTTTCGAGCAATGGGGATTGGATATCATTGGGGAAATCACTCCACAGTCATCCAAACAACATAAGTATATCCTTACTGCTATTGATTACATTACTAAGTGGGTTGAAGCAATTCCTTTAAAGACAACAAACTCTAAAGTAATTATAGAGTTTATAGATCAATTCATTATTACTAGGTTTGGTGTCCCAAATGCTCTTGTTTTCGATAATGCATCTTATTTCTTTGGAAATTCTATGTTTGAGTTCGTTATTAAAAGAGGATTTAAATTGAAATATTATGCAAATTACTATCCCCAAGGTAATGGTTTAGCAAAATCTACCAATAACAATCTAGTCATAATTATTAAGCGAATTGTTGAGCATAATCATATAAACTGGCATAAATATTTGATATTTTCACTATGGGCTGATAGAATAACACAAAAGGCTCCCATAGGTACTTCTCCATTTAATCTTGTATATGGGAAAGAAGCAGTTCTACCAACCAATCTATTGCTTTCTTCTCTAGCCCTAGTACAGTTTATTGAAGAAAGTCCCCCATCTTCTATTCAACTAAGACATGATCAAATCTTAGAATTAGAAGAAGAAAGAGAAAATGCCAAAATTATTCATGCAAAACATTTGCAAATTATCAAGTCATCTTTTGATTCAACTTCATCCAGTTCAAAACAATTACAAGGTCGTGATCTAGTTCTGAAATGGGACAAAGCCCATCAAGATAAAGGAAAACACACTATGTTCCAGAAAATGTGGCTTGGATCATTTCAAATCAATGAGAAGATAGGCGATTCTAATTACATATTGCAAGATCTATCAGGTAAGAGAGATTCTCTTCCTGTTAATGGCCTTATCTTGAAGAAATTCTTCAATTGAGGAGGTAATCCCTTCTCTTTTTGTAAATATTCAATTTTCAACAAAATTTGTGTTCATAGCTTTTAGGATTATTAGGAAATAAAGTTGTAAGGTATCTCCCATTGGCCTTTGCTATATTGAAAACATTGCTAAAAAAATAGTTTTGATATTTACTTTTAAAATAGAAACCTTAAACAAAAGGAGAATTTCAAGGAAATTAGGTATATTTAGATTTTGAAACCCCATTTCATTTTTGTGAAATCTTCTCGAGATTTAGAAGTACTATAAATCATTTTAATGTTTTCAAATGGCCACAAAATGGTTATCAATATCAAAATAGAAACTAATTCAATCTTAGCACCTTCAACTCTTACCCTGTCATCCATGCTCTCTTAAGGAGAAAATTGTCCATCCCATTCATCAAAGTTTATGATTACTCAGGGTGTAATTCTAAAATATATTTGATGTAAAAGATAAGGGGTCTTATTACAAGCCTGCTTACCATGATCATTGGGGAATAGTTTAACTGACATTACCAATACTGCATACCAAAATAGGGTAATGGCTTATAATCATAAGACAAGGGGTTTCATCACGAGCCAACTTGTTCAGTTAAGATTATAACCAGTGAATGGCATTGTCGAACAGCTGGCCACCAAACCAGGACAATGGGTTTTTATCTTGCAAAATAATAAAAAAGAAAAGGAAATACAAAATATGAAGGCATATTTTTGGATTCATTCTTTTAATTATACTCTGAAATGGATGGGATAATGGACAATCAAATGGTTAAAAGGTATCCATGTCGAGACTATGAACGTTTGCTAGCAGCAGAGGCTCTATCTATGACAAAGGAGTCATTAAAAAGCTAAGTTGGAAAGGTTCTTTGTTTTATCATTATCAACCAATAAAGGCTAATTTAAAAATTAGAATGTATTTAATTTTAACAAGAGGAGGAACTAGCAAAAATAGCTCTTATTAGATTCAGAATTTATGTATACCTAGTTATATTAGAATTTTCCACTTTGGTAAGATTTGTATATAAAGAAAGTTTAAGTATTTCAACATTTTTCAGAGATAACTGTTTCTCCTAGTGAATAGCCAATTGTTGTGTTGTACAACAACCCCTCATTTCATAAAATTTTATCTTTAACTATAATATGAAATGGGTCCCTTTTTACATTTATGAATAAAATTGGTATCAACTCATCCTTCATCAAAGGTTTCGAAAGAAGAAATATATTATAAACCTTTTGAATAAATATAAGTCGGTCTTACAAAATAAATAAATAATTCTTTATTATTGCGATAAAGCGATTGCAAGATCGCATATCGCAACAACAAGGGATGCATAATGAAAAGACCCATTGGTTTACCCCGATCCAAACTATCGGATATCGGGAAAGGCAAGCAAGTATAACAAAAGGCCCTCACACTTTTCTCCGATGCGATATCGCTATCGGCAATCGCGGAGTGTAGCGCACACACGTTAAAGACACCTTTATAAAACTCCCGATGCGATAAGGTGTATTGCCATCAGGGATCGGAGATTTTGCAATAACACAAATATTATTACCCAAGCATTTCTCCAATTCCGATTACGATAAAGCTAAACACGAATTTCAGAAAAGATTGAAAAGGCTTGGGTATATTATGTTAGATTATTGTTAAAAGCCTTCTCGTTCCCGATAGTGATTCACTTGTGATTAACTGCCAAAAATCAAAGCCACGCTTGAATGAATCATTCAACGAATAAACGATATGATGGGCATTTAAATGATTGACAGGTTAAAGTGGCCAATTAATGAAGCAGTTATGCCGAAATCTCCCCTGAGATTGTATCTGCAGCAGTATTATTTTAATCTTTCATTATTCGTTAATTGATATAACTCTTTCATATTTGGCTCACACCACCTATTTTCTGTATTACGTTCATTTTATCCCCTGCGCAGAGCTTCGTCGAAGCAACAAATTCAAGCCAAATGGGGAAGAAATCCAATAGATTTGCAGCAGCTTCAGCTCCCGCAGTAATAGGACAATCTACCACTGATCCAGGACCAAGCAAGAAAGGATTGATTTCAGACACTACCTGCCTTGGCCTTGGCAACACTAGCTGGCAAAGCATCTATAATCTAATTGAAGCTGAAGAGCCTGAAACGGTATCAGTGCAAGCTACTGCAGATTCAACCAGAAAGTCAGAAGTTACCCTAAAGGATTTAGTCGACTCCTATCGACACTTAATAGCAGCTCGAGAGAAAATTCTTCCTTATACAGATGTAGTGCAGTGGGCAGTTGAGGAAATCCTTGTTACGAATAGAACATTCTGCACAGTCGATGGGAGAGTCTTCAGCTCGTTTCAACCTGATGATTTGAGAAAAATGTACCACTTGTCTGAACCACAAAAGAAATACAACAAAGCATTTCTGGAGAAGTTCAGAAGTGAGAATGAAACTGAATCAGCACCTATTTGGGAATGGAGAAAGAACCCCGCAAGGCACAAGCATGAATCTTCGGGTAAGTACTCTGTCGATTCATTATGTTCTCCTTATTGTTACGCTGGGGCGATGATGTGTAGGATTTGGGGATTACATGATTCCGCAAAATTCACAATTGAAATGGTTCATTTAATGGAAGCGTCAGCCAATAGTGAGATAATGGATTGGGGAAATATATTATCTGATAAGTTAGTCACTGCTATTCTTGAGTTTAGAAATAAAACTCGCGTCACTGATAGGTCTATTCCTCTGTTTTATTTTAGTGCCTATATTTTAGATACTATTTGTTTCAACTCTGAATTTCCTGTGCTGGGGTGGAGATGGACTCCACAAGACCCCATGCCAATTCACATTTATCATCAGAAGCTGTGGAAAGCACATTATAAGAACCACCTGTATCAAGTTTGTAATAGTTTTATGTTGCCTATTTTCCGTGCCATTTTTGACAAGCCTTCTCTGAAGATTTCTTCACAAGCAGAGATTGACCTGACCGCTCTAGGAAACTGGTTCGAAGAGGATAAATTCACATACATAAGAGTTTTCGGCAGCCTTGCTAGGCCTCATGTCCTTCCTTTGTACATACCCAACAAGCTATTGGCTAGAGAATTAGCCTATCAGATTATGTCTGCAGGAGCAACCAAGACTCTGAGGACTTCAAAGAAGCAGGTTTGGCCTCTTTTTCTCTAAGATGTGGTGTTTATACTCTACATGACTATAAGCATGCAGAGAAGGAAGAAAACAAGATAAATATGCTAAATCTCGCCACCATTCCTAATAGGCGATTTGACCCAAGCAAAGTCGTCTATAATGTGCTTGAACAGGCCAAACTCACAAAGTTTGATCATAAAGAAGACGATTTTGATGACTTATTTTCTTCGGCAGAGTCATTATTTCAGGTCCAAGCACTGGCTAAAATGAGATATAACAACAAAGGGTCAGTAGAATTCAATAAACTCAGAGAGCAGAGGTTGCAAACTCTGCCTCTGGATTTACTAGCTACTGCCCCGACGACACAATCAAGCGAGCCTGAACAACGACTCATCGACAAACCTCCTGCTGCATCAAAGATTCTTGAGACAGATAAAGAGAAAGAGCAGGAGGAAGTACAGGGGAAAGAGCAAGAGAAAATACAGGAGGGAGAGCAGAAAAAGAAGCAAGATAAGGGCAGCGAGAATGTTAATGTGGATACCCAGATTGATCCGAAATTACTCCAAGAATGGCAGCAATTTGACTCCATCATAAGCAATCTGGAAGGTCCAAAAGGTGCTGATACACCCAAAGAAACAAATACACAGGATACAGCGTCAACAAAGGTTCCGAGTCAAGGAACCAGCGGCCTACCCCCTAGTACAGACTTAGAAATAATTCCAAAGGATCCCTCGGATCAAATTATTTTGTAGGTGGAGGATATACCTCCATTAGATGTCTTTGATAGTCCAAAACACAGGGTTGTAGTGAAGCGACGGCAGAAAAGGAGAAGACTTGATCAACCTTCCCTGTTTCCAGAAAAAACAGAGACAACCAACGTAGTTTGGAAAGAGGAGTTCGATCCTTCCAATGACCTAACGAAGCTTTCCCAGTATGCCGGAGCCTATTCGGCGACCACCATGGACAAGGCATCGGAAGTGAGTAATCTACTAAAAGAAAAAGACCATGCAATTATTTTGTTGCAAACACAGCTGTCTGAAGCACAACAGAAAGTTGAACAATTGGAACAGCAATTGTCAATATAGTAGCAATTAAATAATCAACTGAATAAGTAGTTACTTGAAGAAAAACAGAGAGTAGACTCAAGCGTGATTCAAAAGCAGAAAGAATTATCAAAAGCTTTGGCAAAGTTGAAGAGGATGAATGAACTAATGGTGAAAACGAAAGATGAGCAAATTGCTCAGCTATCACTTCAAATAGAAAAGTTCAAGAGTCTTCCACAACCTGCCGATTTCAGAACAGAAGTGCTATAGATTAATAAGGCATTGGTGACACAGATAAGACTGTTGTGTCATAATATTTCTCAGGTTGAGCTCCTTTGTGATATAACAGCATCGATAATCGATAAATCAGTTGATGCTAGACAGCATTTAGAGCAGGCCGACATAAGGAAATCCTATTCTTAGAATGGCAGTCTCAGTTGATGAAGGCAAAGAGAGAAGTTTCAAGATGTAGATTATCTACAAGTAACTTGATTGAATTAATCAATGACACTCTATTTATCTAATATGATTTCACAATGTACCCCAGGAAAATTGCTATCAGCTAAGACATTGGAGCAAGCATGTAATCAGGAGCTGAAAAGAATGGAAGGTTAATCGCAGGTATTCAAAGTTTAACTTGGGACACCTATTGGTTGTTCCTAGTAAAACCATATAGCCAGAGAGCCACCCTCAAGTGTCTAACAGATGCAATCGGTTGTATCATTCCTGAGATACACGATGCCACATACTCGGCTCAGCTCCATTCTCGTCTCAGCCACCCTCCAGAATTCGAACCGATGCTTGCAATCTGCCAACTTAGATCAAAGGGAGAACAGCCGAAGTGATGAATCATGCTGCCAACTACCAACAAACTTGTTGTGGAGAAGATATTCAAGATCCAGTTGTACCAATTAAATAGCATTTTATTTTTGTAGTTAGTTAGTTTAATTAAGTATTTATAGACCCTTTCATGCATTTAGAAAGGGTCCTCAGTTTTTGTATAAGACTCAAACCTGGAAGTTGCACTATTGTACTTCCGGTATATTTTTATAAAGACTGAGCCATTATTCCAAATTTTAACGAAGAAGCTTTTATGTGGATGTGCACTATTGCCTTGATATGAAAGTATCTTCGAGTTGAAAGAAGGAATTCGAATTGCGATTGATATTGGGAATGATTTACAACACATATGATACTACTATCTATGATCTGAATTCATTCTTTTATGTGAATTGTTATTTGATTACTCTTGCTATTATTGAATATATGTATGTGTTTTCAACAGCATTCTTTATATTTTTCACTATTGGATATTTAAAGGATGTTATTCTTTTAGTCATACATGTATCAGTAATATATAAAAGGTAAGTGTAACAATGTTTTATTAATTACTTTGTTCAACTATTTGAACAAAGCAATTATTATATGAATGAATGTCTTTGTTTATCAAATAGAGTCATCTATATGCTTATTTGTGAACAGAGATTATCAAATGTTGCACTTAGAAATAGAAATTTCCCGGGATAGAATAGTTATTCATATTTTTGCTTTTTTAGATTAAATCATTCATCTATTACCATTTTATTAGAAAACCAATCACTCATCCATCCCTTTTTTATTCATCATTGGGAAATTGGTCCCATTATCTCCAGTCAAAGCCACCACACCAAATGGTAAAGGAGCTGCATTAAGGTCTGGACCGAGTGGTTTTCCCCGATGGTGTTGTAAAGATTTTCGAGGCACCAGCAGGTTATCATTCGCATTCACAATAATAATAAATAAATAAATAAACCCCAAAACAAAATAAAAATAAAAAACGACAAAAAGTAAGAAAGAGGTTGTCTTGCACATATAGTGCGTCACACTTCATCAGCTTACGAATCCCGGATTGATAATTAATGTAGCAATTTAGGACACACTAAATTGACTAAACATTTTGGCACCGTTGCTGGGGAAGTGTAACTAGGTAACCGATCTCTTACATAAAAAAAATAAAAAAATAAAAAAGAGGAAAATTGATAACTTATTGAAGTATGCTCTCCTCTTGCACCTAGTGTAATCTGGAGGATCAGAAAAGAGAGTTGTTAGTTCAATAATTTCTTGATTATGCTATCTTCTTGCACCTAGTGTGATCTGGAAGATCAAAAAGAGAATTAGTAGCCCGACTTGAAAGAAAAATAAAAAAATGACATGCATAGAGCAAGAGATTCTAGGGGAAGGTTTATAGCTAGGGCCAAGAGTTCGATTGTCACAACTCTAGCTACTTCAAGGCATAGACAAGATTCACCTCCATCTACTCCCAGCCTTAGGATTCCTAGAATTCAAGGAGCAGCAGCTGAATTAGAGGATTCTCCCACACTATCTACTAAATCTCACCTAGGAGAAGAACCTTTCTTCACTTCTATAGGGGAACATATTGTAATCAAAGAAGTAGAATCATCTGAAGAAGAGAAGGAAGAAACCCTCTCTCATCCACCCTTGATAGAAGAACCAAAAGACTCTGAGGAAACTATCATGACGGAGGAAGTAGTAGATGGATTTGGAAGAGGGGGTAGAGGTAGAGAAAGAGGAAATAATGGAGGCAACAATGGTGGAGGTAGAGGTAACAATGGAGGAAATAGGGAAAGAGATAACTCATTTGGATTCCCTATAGTTGATGAGGAAACCCATACAACAATGAAAAACATTTCACCATCTGTCCTCCCAAACTTTTGTGGGTTGCAAAGTGAGGATCCTGAAACATTTCTATTTGAGTTTGAAGTCGTGTGTCGAACCTATTACTATATGGAAGACTCTCAAAAACTCAAACTATTTCCTTCAACATTGAAAGGAGCTACTTTGAAATGGTTTATGGGATTAGTCACCCAATCTATTAGGACTTGGAATGATATGAAACAAACATTTTTGGATAGATACTTGGACTATTGCATGCCCACCAATCATAAGGATGAGGTATTCAAAATGATGCAAAAAGAAGATGAAAACTTGAAGGATTTACTTGAAATATTTCAATACAATTTAAAGAGAGCAAAAATGAGTAATTTAGACGAGGAAACCTTGAAAGCCCTTCTATTAAAAGCCATCAGAGATGAATGGATAGATATTTTAAACATGATGGGAAGGGAGATATTTTTCAACTTCCACTTCATAATATCGCAAAACTATGTGTCCATCTCTCAAAGGGAAAATCTAAGACGGGAAAAGGGCCTAGAGATCCTTCTCTTATTAGAGCAAACAAATCTGCAACTAGATCAGTAAGTAGGGCAGACATTGGCAATATACTTGATGAGTTCAAAACTAATATTTTAAGGAGCCTTAGCGAACAACTAGACACCCTTAAAATACAAAACAAACAGAAAACAGAAAACAGAAGTTGATGCCTTAGCCATATTTTGTCCAAAATGTAGGAAGAAACATCCTCTAAGGGAATGCCCCTTGGATGCAAAAGTTGTAGAAACATGTATGATTTGCTCAGAAAGTCATGAAACCAAGGATTGTCCTTCAATCCCTGAACTCAAAGTTATCTTTCAAGAAGACCCAAATTCAGTAGAATCCCTTTGTTTTGTTTCAAGAAGACCTTGGCAGGGGCAACAAAATCAAGGATTTAACAACCCTATGAACTTTCAGCCCCCGACAAATTGGAATTCTTGGCAACAACCTTGGCCCCAACCACAAAATCCATATCAATCATTGGCACAAGGGATGTAAAATCCTTATGGGAGATTTGCTCAATTTTATCAATATCCTCCATCTTTTCAAAATCAACAAAATCCACAACTTCCAAATCAAAACCCACAACTTTCATTGTCATTCCCACAACAACAACCTTCTCAACAAAATCCAAATCCTCAACTCTTGCTTCCATTTCAACAAAAGACAAATCAACTACCAGCCCAGCCATTGCCAAATCCTAACAACAAAAACCCTCAGAATACTTACATGGTAGAAGGACAACAATTTCCTACCTATATGATTGTTCCTCTTAACAATGTACAACTCAGGTCTGGTAGATTTTTAGAAAAACCTTCTATAGATGTTCAAGAGCAAGGTACTTCTGAGGAGGATTCTCTTAAAGTCAATAAAGGTTCTGAGGAAGCATTTCTTCAAAATCCAAACACTCAAAAAGAAAAAGAAAAAGAGTCAACCCCCACAACTCCTATAGTTGAGCAACCTTCATCTTCATCCACACCTCCTTTCCCTGAAAGATTACAAATTGACAAAGGGGTGGAAAAACAAATCTTGTTGCCTGATATGATTTTCTAGATGAATTAAAAAATGTCTATATCAAGATTCTCTTGCTACAATCCATTAGAGATATTCATATTCTAGCAAAAACAATAAAGGAGTTGAGTCTTAAAAGACCAGGAAGGAAACCAAGAGATACAAGAAGAATCCACCTGGTATGAAAAATTGCAGATATCATGATGGGAAAAATTACCATGCAAAAGTATGTAGATCTAGGTAGTCCAATTGTCAAGACACATATCAATGGGATAGAAATTCGAAACACTTTGATTGACTTAGGGGCTGCTATCAACATTATGAGTAGATAGACTATGGAACAACTTAAACTTCCTAATCTTATTTTTACACCCACCTTACTGCAACTTGCAGATAGATCAATAATCAAACCAGATTGTGTACTAGAAGATATTTCAGTCTCCTTAGATTCTTGAGAATATCCAGTAGATTTCATGATTTTGACTCCCAAGAGTAATTTAGGAAGGCACCCACTCATTTTAGGCAGACCTTGGCTAGCCACAGTTGATGCTTTCATTAGTTGTAGATCTGGGGATATGTACATTTATGATGGTAGTTCGACAAAGAAATTCAATTTGTATCCTCCAGCAAAAGCAATTGCAGAAGTAGGAGACAATGAATGGGTCGATGATGAGGACACTATACAACTTGTCTTTACCATTTCTGAAATTAGTGAAGATAGTCAAATTCTGAACACATTAGAAAATTTTGAAACATCTTCAGAATATGACCACACACAATTTCAATTAGATTCTAACATTGAGTATTTATCATCAAGACAAATGTCTCTTTACTCTATGGAAGAGTTCGGTAGTTCTACCATTGAGATTTTTCTAGGTAAAACATTGAATATCAAC
>APFE030584510.1:51630-72196 GCA_000404065.3 Pinus taeda
ACAAGAATATCTGAAGCACCTATCTTGAGAGGACCAAATTGGAAACTTCCTTTCCATATTTCTACAGATGCTTCAGATACAGCTTTAGGAGCTGTGTTGGGTCAAAAAGATTTAGTTCCTTATGCCATTTACTATACCAGTAAAAATTTAACTCCCACTGAGTTGAACTATACTATTACTGAAAAAGAATTCTTAGTTGTTGTTCATGCAATCAATAAGTTCAGACATTATATAATAGGCTATGAAACTTTTATTCATACTGATCACTCTGCAATTAGGTATCTAATGAACAAACCTATTACACCATGTTGTCCCAAAACATCAGTCTGTGTGAAATTTCACCTTGTTGTCCCAAAATATCAGTTTGTTGTCCAAACCACTGTTTGTTGTTCAAAATACAATTTTCAACATGTAGCTCTAATACCATGTTGAAATTTGATGACTAAAAAGTTTCATACAATCCCAACCCGTTTTAATTTCACCTTATCACTCCCATTCAATTAAATTCTTTTTCCCATAAACATACATTCAACATATAAAATTCTGCAAATGAAATTTTCAAATTAAAACACATGGGACTGTCAACGCATACTAAAAATAAATATGGACATAAACATACCAGCAACACACATAACAATACACATATTTTTGATCAACTTAGACCCAGGCAAAACCCCTTCAATCTTATTCGAGGAAAACTTGTTAGAGAGCTCTTCAAATTTATCTTCTAAATTCAAGAAAAATACATTTGTAGACTAAACAAAGCAATAAAATACAACTTATCTCTTCACCCCAAAACTCCTTGAAAACCATGCCCACTTTGCCTTGATTTCCATGCCCACTTGAAACATACAACCACTAACATTAGTATGAATCAAGTCTAGTTTACATGTAGATCTGTTGTCACTCGCTAGGAATGGTAACTTGGTGTACTTGCCCAAAGCACACCCTTTACAGACCCCATAATGCTCAGACACTGAAATCCAGAACTCCAATAGTGATCTCCCTCAGTACTCTCAAAGCTCCATGATGCATATGCGCCATTCTCCGGTGCCATAATTCGCACAAGTCTCTATTGCTGGTGGTATTAGTGTGAGTGCTACCAAATGTGCCACTCACCAATGCTCTTGCTGACTAAAAAATGAACGTGCGTAGTTTCCCAAAGAGGACTCCAATCACTTTGGCCGAAGTGGTGGAAGCTCCCTTAGGATGCATCAATACCTTCCCTCTTGAGAAAGTGGCATCAAACACCTTCTCCTCCATAGCAGACACTGAAGTCAAGTTCTTCTTCTTCCCCGAAACATACAAAACATCCATGACCTTCAAAGGAGGCAAAGACTCTCTCTCAAAAGTCACATTCCCCACGCCAACAGCTCTCACAATGCGGTCATCTCCTAGTACAATCTCAATATCAAGTGCCCTCTCTACAAGCTCTGAAAAAAACTCTCATGCACCTGTCATATGGTGGCAAGCCCCGATGTCTATGTACCACACATCGTATGATGTACTCCTACTAGATGTAGAAGTAATAAATGAAAAGTCCCTGCCAAACTATGAAGCAAACTACTCCACCTTTGCTGAAGCTACAGTACCCTTCTTCCCCTTGTTCTTCCTCTTAGGACACGTAGCAACATAGTGTCCCATTTTCTGACATGCCCAACATTTTACTTTGGACATATTTGTATCTTTCTTCTTCTTCTTCTCCTTTCCCTTAGCCCCATCTAATGAGGCCCCTTTCTTAGCCTTCCCTTTCTTCTTCCCCTTGGTTGTCAAGGCTACATCCTCCTCATCTGTTATCTTCAACCCCCCACTGCCAGTCTTCCATATCTCATGTTGCATACAATCATCCCAGAATTTGTCCCAATTGAGAAGATTCTCCCTAGAGGTAACAACATCTCCAAACACCTCCCAAGACTTAGGAAGTCCCGCTATAGATATCTTGACTAACTCTGTGGGTGTAAGTGCCTCACCAATAGTAGTGAAATCATCACTTACCTGTTTGACCCTGCCAAGATAATGAACTACACTTTCAGCCTTTGTTACCCTAATGTTCTTCAATTATTCTTTGAGCACTGTTAAATAGGCAACTAGGGCCAAACTCCATGTGGGTCATCTTATTTATGATAGCAAAATTTTTTTTTGGATTCCTCTCATCGAGAGGTGTAGGATTGATCCAAAGCTCATCCAATTCTGATAAGTATTTATGGAGATATGAATTTATTTTGATTATGGATTTATTATCTCGCCGAGCAGCAACTGAGGTAGGCTCAAGAAGCCCAATAGTCACGCCTATTCATCACTTACGTTTTAGTATAAATTGGCAAGGACTTGAAGTCATTTCATACACATATTCTTGAGGTGATCTCCTCTCCACGTCTTGGGTTTTTGGAGAAGGAGAGAACATAGAATACGCTAGCCTAGATGATGCCCTAGCTCACACTCAGATGATGCTCTAAATTACACTCAGTATAATGAATCTCTATATGTTGCTCAGGAAGTGAAACCCTATGTTTTTCATGGAAACATATAAACTGGAATACGCATCAATTTCATGAATGTATGTGGATACGCAACAACAACAACTTCATGAATATATATATATAGATCAGAGAGAGAGAGAGATATATATACGCACAATGCGTGGTATATACATTGGGGCATAAATCCGCGGCAGAGACACTTATGTTTGGTCACTAATGAAATTCATACACAAATTAGACACGTCTGTACATACACGTTGTCATTGGCATATATATATTATTATATATATATATATATATAATATATATGCTAGAATAATAATCGCTTCTCGTGGATATACACAGTCACAACGCGGTCATATAATCGCTGCTCGTGGAAGCATATACATGCATCACACGCATGATAAACGCTATGTGTAGCCACTGTAAATACATGGAACTGCAAGAGGAACCGCAGTCCTGAGGTATAGCCGTCAAGGGAACGCAACATCATAAGCTATCCAAAAGCCCCAACACGCAACGCAGTTAAGGGATGACTGTGGTCAAGGGAACACAGCACTCATACGCTAAACCCTAACACGCAGTCAAATTTAGCCACAGTCTACACAACGAGATGCCCTCCAGAATCGTGGTTATATGCAGTCAAGGGTTACGCAAGGCATAAAGATTAATACGTTGGTCATGAAGCATAAAAATTGTCAACATAATATATAAATGGAAACACAGTCAATATTGGATCACAAGTTAATATGCCACGCAGTTCATATGTATGTTAGTCACATATATGTATGGAATGCAGTCACATATATGTATGGAAGCAAACCCTATACAGAAAATAATGGGACTGCGTAGAGTATTGCGTGGAACTATAGCCTAGTTGCTTTGCTAGGCTGCAAGCCATAGCAAGCAGCTAAGGCTGATATGTATATGAACCCTACAATGAAGTAACAGAAGGGCATTATGAACAGCATCATGAGATATATGGGAAACATGATGAACATGGACAACATCATGAGACATATGGACAACACTATGAGAACATGGATATGGGCAGCATGATGATAATCATGATTGGTGCAGCATGGTGCAGTATGCAGTGGTGCAGCTGGAGGACCAAAAGCAGCACGATGATAGGTGAAGGAGTCACCTTGGAGAATCAGTTGAAGCAGAATCTCTTCAATTGATCTCATTGTTATAGAGATGATCTATGCTCAGATCTAGATAAGTCAAAGTGTTGATTTCTGTTATGTACTATCTCTCTCTCTCTCTTTCTCTGCTGAACTTTGAAGATAAAAGAAGATTTGATCAAAGGGTTTCCCCACACATAGTGGGATTTGTTCCTGGCTAGCACCACATGTTGTGTCCTCTTATCTTGGCTTGTCTTCTGCGATTTATATTCATGTTCTATCTGCAGTTTACTTTATGCTGACGTGATTGCTAATATGGAAAAGAAATTAAATAAGTTGCTCTAGCATAGAACATACCTAAGATTAACATGGTATCAAAGCTGAGGTGAATACAATGCCCAAGCAAGAGTGAAAGAGCAATCACCAAAGACAGTTGGGACAAGACAAAAGGATCAATGGGTTCTTCACAATTCACCTAAGGTGAAGTCAAAGCAGAGCATATTATCAGAATGGCACAGTAGAACTTCTAATGGCACACCGAAAGATCACTTCATTGGGAAGTTCGGATCTAAGTATGGAAGGAAAGGAAGATGTCTTGGTTATGAGTTTGGCCCTTATGCGAAGGAGTGTCCAAATGGCAGAGATGCAGATCATCAAGGACATGGACGACTCTCAAAGGAAGCAAGGAACCCTAGGAATGGAAGTCGAAGGTTTTAAGGTAGCATTCGTCGATGGAAAGGTATGTGTTTGAAAATAGAATTTTCAAAGATGCTTTTGAGTTCAGGGTTGTGTAAGTTACAAGAAGTCCATTGTCACATAGCACCGGAGGTCTGTGAATCAGATGGTGACAAGGAAGCCTAAATTCAAAAGGAGCATGAAGGCACATGTCTGAGATGAACCGAAGGAAAATCTTATAAGGGGACCATCCCCCTCATGCCACAAGTCCACAGGTTTGGAACAACCCGAGAAATTTAAGATTCATGGTCAAGAATCTCATGTATGCAGGTCGTAGAAAGCCCTCTATGGCTTGAAGCAAAACGCCCCGGGCATAGTATGAGAGGATCAACAGCTGTCTGATGAAGCTGAGATTCACTAGGAGTGAAATCAATCCAAACCATCCGAAGGTTGTGGATGATAGACCTCTCATACCAGCACCTATGTCTGATAGGTGTAGACCCTCTCATTTGTAGGAGACAGAGGGAGTTGGATTCCAAATATGGAAAAATAAACTGCAAGCCTATGACTACCACAAGGATCTTAACTTTCAAAAGTTATATGGTAGTGATGTCGAAACAGATTTGGGAAATGCCTCTGAGTCTCATAAACTCATTCGCGTTGATATTCTTAGTGAAATTATGTCCAGACATATGATTGTAGTTAGCATGGTGAGCTCATATTGGGTTGAGCCACACTGGATTGATGCCAAGAATCTTCTGAGATATCTTCGGGGCACAATTTCTCATGGATTGAGATACACTGCCAGAAATATGAAAACTGCATGATTATTCGAATGTTGACTAGGAAAGCAGTGTGGAGGATCACTAGAGCACCTTTCAGTGCTGGTTCTTTTTGGATTCTGCTTCAATATCATGGATGAGCAGGAAGCAGAAGTCGATTGTTATAAGTACCGTCGAGACCGGATACATAACTACGAGTATGACCTCGTATGAAGTTGCCTGGTTGTGGAAACTCTTCAGTGAGTACACATGATGAATACCACTGTGATTCTCTATGACAACCAAAGGTGGGATTCGATTATTGAGGAATCTCGTATTCGACAATTTCTCTAGTAGATAGACATCAAATACTGCCTTATCTCAGATATTGTAAGTCAACGAGCAAGGAGGCTCCATCGCACTAAGATGATGTACAGGTCACTAGTCAAAGCCCCGGGGAAACATCAAATTTGTGATTTTCCCGAACGACTTGGAGTCGTCAAGAGACCCTTGTACAAGGGTCCTGCATGTTGCATACATTGAACTCTGGGAACTCTGAGGGCTTGTGGTTCTTACTGGAGCAACATACAACCACAGGGTGACTCACCCTCCCCTGCTGGTGCGCACTACAAGATGATTCGCTCTCTTGTGAGACAAGATGATTCGCTCTCTTGTGGAACAGGATGATTCGCTCTCCTGTGTAGCAGGATTGATGTGTTCTTCTGTGAGGCCTGGATTGGTGTGTTCTCCATGGCGATTGTAGCAGGATTTATGTGTTCTCTTGTGAGGCCTGGATTGATGTGTTCTCCATGGCGATTGTAGCAAGATTGATGTGTTCTCCTGTGAGGCCTGGATTGAAGTGTTCTCCATGGCGATTCTAGTAGGATTCATGTGTTCTCCTGTGAGGCCTAGATTGATGTGTTCTCCATGGTGATTGTAGCAGGATTGATGTGTTCTCCTGTGAGGCCTAGATTGATGTGTTCTCCATGGCGATTGTAGCAGGATTGATGTGTTCTCTTGTGAGGACATGATTGTTTAGTTCTCCTGTCGAGGCATCCTACCCATGCAGTCTGGGACTCATGGGAAGTACCTCTCATCTGATCAATGAGCAAGGAAATAAAGTTAGGGACCATAGTAGTACCGATGGACGCATCTCTGTATCTACCGTACTCCCTACACTAGGATGAACTCCATTGATCTAGGATCAATGATACTGGTCTGGGACCAGTGGTAGGAGTGGTACATTCTATAACACTGACTTCGGGTCGGTTGTTACTGGTCTGGGACCAGTGGTATGCACTCTGATACTGACTTTGGGTCAGTGGAGAATGGTATGAGACATTCTCAACCAATTCTTCTTCTTCATGGTTTAGCAGAGCTAAGTTGAGCAGAGCAGAGCTAGCAAACCTAAGAAGAGTCAGCAAACCTGAGCAGAGCAGAGCAGACCCAACAGAGCAGAGTTGAGCAAAGCAGAGCAGAACCAATAGAGCCAGCAGAGCTTAGCAGAGCAGAGCAGAGCCAGCAGAACTGAGTAGAGTAGAGAAGAGAACTGATGGCAGAGATAGTATAGCTAGACATATGGATCAGTGGATAGACTTCTCCCTAGTTGAGAGGGAGTGTTAAATTGGAAACTAGGGCCAAACTCCATGTGGGTCAGCTTATTTATGACAACCAATATTTTTATTGGATCCCTTTCGTTAAGAGGTGTAGGATTGATCCAAAGATCATCCGATTTCGATAAGTAGTTATGGAGATATGAATTTATTTTGATTATGGATTTATTATCTAGCCGACTAGCAGCTGAGGTAGGCTCAAGAAGCTCAATAGTCATGCTTATTCATCACTTACGTTTTAGTATAAATTGGCAAGGACTTGAAGTCATTTCATACACATATTCTTTAGGTGATCTCCTCTCCACGTCTTGGGTTTTTGGAGAAGGAGAGAACATAGAATATGTTGGCCTAGATGATACCCTAGCTCACACTCAGATGATGCTCTAAATTACAGTCAGTGTAATGAATCTCTATATGTTGTTTAGGAAGTGAAACCCTACGCCGTTCATGGAAACATATAAACTGGGATACGCAGCAATTTCATGAATGTATGTGGATACACAACAACAACGACTTCATGAATATATATACGCACAATGCTGGTATATACGTTGGGCATAAAATCGCAGGCAGAGACACTTACGCTGGTCACTAATGAAACTTATACATAGAATTAGACATGCTTTACATACACGCTATCATGGCATATATATATATCATTATATATGTTGGAATAATAATCGCTACTCGTGGATACACACAGTCACAACGCAGTCATATAATTGTTGCTCGTGGAGGCATATACACGCATCAAACGCATGATAAACGCTGTGTGTAGCCACTGTAAATACATGGAGATGCAAGAGGAGCCGCAATCCTAAGGTATAGCCGTCAAGGGAACGCAGCATCATAAGTTGTCCAAAAGCCCCAACATGCAATGCAGTTAAGGGATGACTGCAGTCAAGGGAACACAACACTCATATGCTAAACCCTAACACGCAGTCAAATGTAGCCACAGTGTACACAATGAGACGCCATCTAGAATCATGGTTATATGCAGTCAAGGGTTAAGCAGGGCATAAAGATTAATACGCTGGTCATGAAGCATAAAGACTGTCAACGTAATATATAAATGGAAACGCAGTCAATATTGGATCGTCGGTTAATATGCCACGCAGTTCATATGTATGTCAGTCACATATATGTATGGAAGCAAACCCTATACGGAAAATAATGAGACTGCATAGAGTATTGCGTGGAACTATAGCCTAGCTGCTTTGCTAGGCTGCAAGCCATAGCAAGCAGCTAAGGTTGATATGTATATGAACCCTATAATGAAGTAACAGAAGGGCATTATGAACAGCATCATGAGATATATGGGCAACATGATAAATGTGAACAGCATCATGAGATATATGGGCAACATGATGAACATGGACAACATCATGAGATATATGGGCAGCACTATGAGATCATGGACATGGGCAGCATGATGATAAGCATGATTAGTGCAGCATGGTGCAGTATGCAGTGGTGCAGCTGGAGAACCAGACGCGGCACGATGATAGGTGAAGGAGTCACCTTGGAGAATCAGTTGAAGCGGAATGTCTTCAACTGATCTCATCGTTATAGAGATGATCTATGCTCAGATCTAGATAAGTCAAAGTGTTGATTTCTGTTATGTACTATCTCTCTCTCTCTTTCTCTGCTGAACTTTGAAGATAAAAGAAGATTTGATCAAAGGGTTTCCCCACACATTGTGGGGTTTGTCCCTAGCTAGTGCCACATCTTGTGTCCTCTTGTCTTGGCTTGTCTTCTACGATTTATATTCATGTTCTATCTGCAGTTTACTTTATGTTGATGAGATTGCTCCGAAAAGAAATTAAATAAATTGCTCTAGCATAGAACATACCTAAAATTAACAAGTACCATCTTCCTGCTCTCATTGGTACTCTAATAGAGAGTGGTTATAGTTGTCCACGTCTGTTACGCATGTGTTTCCTCTCACTTGAGGAACCACATGATCCTTCAGACTGTCCATCAAAATATTGTCATTGCATTATTTTTTGTGGATTCAGCAAGTTCATCTGCAACAGTAGGAGGTATAACCACTTGTCGCACTATATCCCAAACTATTGCCTCCTCAAACTTTGTTTGAATTTTTTCCTTCCAAACAGCATTGTTGGATATCCCATATCCCGTCTAGTCTATCCTCTATCCTTAGGAACATGGTCATGACTGTTGTCCAAATTTTACAAAACCAAGAAAATGGAGAAATGAACTTTCTAGCACACCTTGTTGTTATTGATTTGAGGCCTCTGCAATCCATATTTTATGTGGTGTTATCTTCTGGAGTCATCACATTCATGTTTTATTGGAATCGACATTTCGAACCAACCTCTATGGTTCATCATCAGGATTAGATCCATGAGTGAATAAGTCAGAACTTAATAGGGTTAATAAATAAAGGTTAGGGTTGACCAACGTATTCTTGGTTTTTATTGAATGATTAAAATAAATATTAATAAATACCCAATATCCATTAGTGATTATAAACTCACTAATAATTTTTTTGTATAATTAATTAATTTTATTAATTATATCATTGAAATGAATATTAATGATTTGAATTTTTAGCAAATTGTATTTAATAAGTTGTATGAATTATTTTTTATGTTTAGCTATAATTGATTGATTAAAATGAATAATAATTAATAATGATTATAAATTATTTTATTATTATGCATAATTAAATTAATTTTTTATTATTAATTTAAAAAATGAATTTAATGTTTAAATTGAATAGAAATTTTTATCCTTTAATTTATTTCAAATTGAGGAACCTAATTTTTTAAAAATAATTTGTTAATGATATTGCAAAGTCTTTAATGTTTATAAACTTTAATATATTATTATAAATTATTGTTAACTAATTTCTAAGGTTGTTTTTTTTTTGTCCCAAAAGTTAAGTCTACATGAAATTTCACCTTGCTATCCCAAAATATCAGTATGTTGTCCAAACTATGTTTGTGATCCAAAAATTCAGTTTGTTGTCCAAACCACTATTTGTTGTTCAAACTGCAATTTTCAACCTGTATCTCTGATACCATGTTGAAATTTGATGACTAAAATTTTCCTACAATCCCAATACGGTTTTAATTTCACCTTATCACTCTCATTCAGTGAAATGCTCGTTCCCATAAACATACATTCAACATATCGAATTCTAGAAATGAAATTTTCAGATTAAAACACATGAGACTGTCAACACATGCTAAAAATAAATATAGACATAAACAGGCCTGCAACACACATAAAAATACACACAGATTTTTGGTCAACCTAGACCCAGGTAAAACCCCTTCAATCTTCTCCACGAAAACTTATTAGAGAGATCTTCAAATTCATTTATCTTTCAAGTTGAGGAAAAATACATTTGCAGACAAAACAAAACAGCAAAATACAACTTATCTCTTCAGCGCAAAACTCCTTGAAAACCATGCCCACTTTGCCTTGATTTCCATGCCACTTGAGACATACGACCACTAACATCAGTAAGAATCAAGTCTAATATACCTGTAGATCTGATGTCGCTCGCTAGGAATGGTAACTTGGTGTACTTGAACAAAGCACACCCTTTACAGACCTCATAATGCTCGACACTGAAATCAAGAACTCCAGTAGTGATCTCCCTTAGTACTCTCAAAGCTCCATGATGCATATGCGCCATTCTCTGGTGCCATAACTCGCACGAATCTCTACCGCTAGTGGTACTAGTGTGAGTGCTACCAAATGTGCTACTCACCAATGCTCTTACCAACTGAAATTGAACTTGTATAGCTTCCCAAAATGGACTCCAATCACTTTGGTTGAAGTGATAGAAGTTCCCCTGAGATGCATCAATACCTTCCCTCTTGAGAAAGTGACATCAAACCCCTTCTCCTCCATAGCAAACATTGAAATCAAATTCTTCTTCATCCCTGGAACATACAAAACATCCATGACCTTCAAAGGAGGCAAAGACTCCCTCTCAAAGGTCACATTCCCCACACCAACAACTCTCACCGTGTGGTCATCTCCTAGTACAATCTCAATATCAAGTGCCCTCTTTCCAAGCTCTTAAAAGAACTCAAATGCACCTATCATATGGCAAGAAGCCTCGCTGTCTATGTATCACACATTAGATGATGTACTCCTACTAGATGTAGAAGTAATAAATGCAAAGTCCTTGTCAAACTATGAAGCAAACTACTCCACCTCTGTTGAAACTGCAGTACCTTTCTTCCCCTTGTTCTTCCTCTCAGGACACGTGGCAACATAGTGTCACATCTTCTAACATGCCCAACATTTGACTTTGGACATATCTGTATCTTTCTTCTTCTTCTTCTCCTTTCCCTTAGCCTCATCTAATGAGGCACCTTTCTTGGCCTTTCCTTTGTTCTTCCCCCTAGCTGTCAAAGCTACATCCTCTTCATCTGTTATCTTCAACCCAACACTGCTAGTCTTCTATATCTCATGTTGCATACAATCATCCCAGAATCTGTCCCAATTGGGAAGATTCTCCCTAGAGGTAACAACATCACCAAGACCTCCCAAGACTTAGGAAGTCCCGCTACAGATATCCTGACTAACTCTGTGGGTGTAACTACCTCACCAACAGCAGTCAAATCATCACGTACCTGTTTGACTCTGCCAAGAGAATGAACTACACTTTCATCCTTTGTCATCTGGATGTTCTTCAATTGTTCTTTGAGTACCATCTTCCTGCTCCCACTGGTACTCTGATAAAGAGAAGTTTGAGTTGTCCACATCTGATATGCATGTGTTTCTCTCACCTGAGGAACCACATGATCCTTTAGACTGTCCATCAAAATCATTTTTGTCTTTGCATTATTTTATGTGAACTCAGCAAATTCATCTGTAGCAGTAGGAGGTACAACCACTTGTCGCATTATATCCCAAATTGTTGCCTCCTCAAACATTTTCTGAATTTTCTCCTTCCAAATGGCATAGTTGGATATCTCATCCAGTCTGTCCTCTATCTTTAAGAACATGGCTATCACTGTTGTCCAAAATTTACAAAACCAAGAAAATGGAGAAATGAACTTACTAGCACACCTTGTTGTCCCAAAAGTTTAGTCCGCGGGAAACTTCACCTTGTTGTCCCAAAATATTAGTTTGTTGTCCAAAAATTCATTTTGTTGTCCAAACCACTTTTTGATGTTCAAACTGCAATTTTCAGCCTGTAACTTGGATACCATGTTGAAATTTGATGACTAAAAAGTTTCCTACAATCCCAACCCGATATTAATTTCACTTTTATCACTCTCATTCCGCTAAATGTCCTTTCCCATAAACATACATTCAACGTATAAAATTCTGGAAATGAAATTTTTAGATTAAAACACATGGGACTGTCAACACATGCTAAAAATAAATGTGGACATGAAGAGACCATCAACACATTTTTTGTCAACTTAGACCCAGGCAAAACCCCTTCAATCTTCTCGAGAGAAAACCTGTTAGAGAACTCTTCAAATTTATTTATCTTTCAAATTTAGGGAAAATACATTTGCAAACAAAACAAAACAGCAAAATACAACTTACCTCTTTAGCCCAAAACTCCTTGAAAACCATGCCCACTTTGCCTTGATTTTCGTGCCCACTTGATACATACGACCACTAACATCAATATGAATTAGGTCTAGTATAACTGTAGATTTGGTGTCGCTCACTAGGAATGGTAACTTGGTGTACTTGCCCAAAGCACACCCTTTGCGAACCTCATAATGCTCAACACTAAAATCAAGAACTCTAGTAGTGATCTCCCTCATTACTCTCAAAGCTCCATGATGCATATGCACCATTCTCTGGGTCTCTACTGCTGGTGGTACTAGTGTGAGTACTATCAAATGTGCTACTTACCAATGCTCATGCTGACTGAAAATTGAACATGTATAGTTTCCAAGAGCAGACTCCAATCATTTTGGCCGAAGTGATGGAATCTCCCCCAGGATGCACCAATACCTGACCTCCTCAGAAAGTGACATCAAACCCCTACTCCTCCATAGCAGACACTGAAATCAAGTTCTTCTTCATCCCCGAACATACAAAACATCCATGACCTTCAAAGGAGGCAAAGACTCCCTCTCAAAGGTCATATTCCCCACACCAGCAGCTCTCACAGTGCGGTCATCTCCTAGTACAATCTCAATATCAAGTGCCCTCTTCGTAAGCTCTGAAAAGAACTCACATGCACCTATCATATGGCAGGAAGCCCCGTTTTTCTTCTTCTCCTTTCCCTTAGCCCTGTCTGATGAGGCCCCTTTCTTGGCCTTCCCTTTGTTCTTTCCCCTGGCTGTCAAGGCTACATCCTCCTCATCTGTTATCTTCACCCCACCATTGCCAGTCTTCTGTATCTCACGTTGCACACAATCATCCTAGTATCTGTCCCAATTGGGAAGATTCTCCCTAGAGGTAACAACATCTCCAAAGACCTCCCAAGACTTAGGAAGTCCCGCTATAGTTATCCTGACTAACTCTGGGTGCAACTGCTTGACCAATAGCAGTCAAATCATCATGTACCTGTTGACCCTGTCAAGATAATAAACTACACTTTCAGCATTTGTCATCCTAATGTTCTTCAATTGTTCTGAGTACCATCTTCCTACTCTCATTGGTGCTCTGGTAGAGAGTGGTTAGAGTTGTTCACATCTGATATGCATATGTGTTTCCCCTCACCTAAGGAACCACATGATCCTTCAGATTGTCCATCAAAATCCTTTTTGTCTTTGCATTATTTTTTGTGAATTCATCAAGTTCATCTACAGCAATAGGAGGTACAACCACTTGTCGCACTACGTCCCAAATTGTTGCCTCCTCAAACAATGTCTGCATTATGTCCTTCCAAACAACATCGTTTGATATCTCATCCAGGTTGTCCTCTATCCTTAAGAACATGGCCATGACTGTTGTCCAAAATTTACAAAACCAAGAAAATGGAGAAATGAACTTTCGAGCACACCTTGTTGTCCCAAAAGTTCAGTCTATGTGAAATTTCACTTGTTGTCCCAAAATATTAGTTTGTTGTCCAAACAATTTAGTTTGTTGTCCAAACAATTTTTTGTTGTTCAAACTAGAATTTTCAACCTATAGCTCTAATGCCATGTTGAAATTTGATGACTAAAAAGTTTCCTACAATCCCAACTTGGTTGTAATTTCACCTTATCAATCTCATTCAGTTAAATGTCATTTCCCACAAACATACGTTCAACATATAGTATTCTGGAAATGAAATTTTCATATTAAAACATATGGGATTGTCAACACATGCTGGAAATAAATATGGACATAAACAGACCAGCACAACACATAAAAATACACAGATTTTTGGTCAACTTAGACCCAAGCAAAACCCCTTCAATCTTCTTTGGGGAAAACCTGTTAGAGAGCTCTTCAATTTTATTTATCTTTCAAGTCCAGGAAAAATACATTTGTAGACAAAACAAAACAGCAAAATACAACTTATCTTTTCAGCACAAAACTCCTTGAAAACCATGCCCACTTGAAGCTGAAAATAGGTATTGTACGGATACAGACTGTACTGTATGGATTTTGTACTAACTATACGAATTTTCGTACTGTTGTACGCACTGTATGGATTTTTCAAAAAAAAATAAAAACTTCTCTAGAATGGCGTGCAGCTTACAACATTAAATGTTGTTCATATTGTACCTTCTGCTCTCTTCTATGTCTTGATTTTTGTGCCCATTTTTGCCCAAAAATCACTCCTTCAACTTGCTGCAACAAATTTCTCCTTCGGAACTTTTCTCCAGCTCTCATCCTCCTTTCTCCAATTTTCTCATGAAGAATGAATGCAGTCTCTCTTTTCTTTTCCCCCTTTTGTTTCCTTAAATGAGTTTTGGGCAACCCTAAGATCTAATGGTTCAGATTCATTTAGACCAATGGATGAGAATAAATGTGCATTTATCTCACTTTCTATTTTTTAACTCACTCATTAAATAAAGTACCCACATTGTACTTTGTCCAAAGTCACTTTTCACTTTATAATTTAATATTGACTTTACCACTTATAAAGTCACTTTCACTTTATAAAGTCACACTTATAGGAAAAGAATTATTTTGGACACTTTTCCCTAGGTAGAGACTAACCCATGGGAAACCACTTGTCCAAGGTACATTAAAAATCAACACAAACGTTGTATTATTGAGATCATACACATATTAGCTAACAAATATTTTTTCTTTTGTTTGCATATGCATAATATGGGGCTTCTAATGGATGTTGAGTCTACATATGAAATCTCATGGTGTCCATAATCTTCTAAATGGATCTATATGTTGATAAAGGCGAAGAGGGTACCAAAGCAAACAAAAAGTTAGAACAAAATTACGCAACATTTATCTTCAACAATCCATATTCTCAGTCGATTGATGATTCTCGAGATTTCTAAGGCAACAATAAATTTCAAACTAAAACCCAACACAAAACCCTAGCTATCCATGCCCTGCTATTAAAAAAAACCATGAAAGGTACCTACTCACATGGATAAGCATGGCGTAAATCTAGCAAAAAATATGGTAGTGATCCGTTATGATTATCCCAAACAGGAATATGTTAAATGGTTTGTTTAACCACAGGTTAGCACTACTTTGTTATTGTTTGTCGAAGGAGAATATATCAACGTTGTCATTGTTGAACTCTTTGCAATAGAGTTAGCACACATTTCGACATTTTCTCTCTAACGAATTTAGAATTCACGAGAAATAAAAAGGTCGCACTATTAGGGTTATACACTAAGTAGCTAACAAACATTTATGCTTTTGTTTGCATATGCACAATGTGGGGTTTCTAATAGATGGTAAGCCTGCATATGAAATCTCATGATGCCCATAATCTTCTAAATGGCTTTGCATGCTGATAAAGGCAAAGAGGGTACAATCATTCTTTGGCTTATTGGGTGAGCCTTTTTTGAGATTTGTTTTCATCATTTCTAAAAAAATAATAAAACCCTGAGAGGGTTTTGTTTAGGTTGGGGGTATCCAGGTGGATTTGAAATAGTATAGTTCAATGAAATGCAATTCATTTTCAGTATAAGTGGTTAATCAATGTATCAGATAATTTCAGCATTGTGTGAGTGGCCTTTTATCTATTATGCGGAGCTTTTCTGGTTGTGCGGAGCTCTGCACCTCTACACTTATTTTTGTATTGACCCAAATTTAAATTTAAAGATTTGTTAAAGAGGACTTTGAATCATAATAATAATAATAATTGATGAGAAGAAAATAATTTGAAAGCAATAACGAAGCGTGAGGAAGGTGCTCACTCCTCCATCGTAATCATGCGGGCCAAAGGGATGGTGTTGTTCCGCTCCTCTTTGAAGTGGAGGTGGCACCAATAGTGATAGTGAGATTCATGCTAGTCAAGTAGTGACCGTCATTTTGCAGATGTAATATTTGGTGCCTATGTTGTCCATCATAATGGTACCATTTCCACTGGTGTGTGTTTCCAAGGGATTAGTAGTGAGGCACAAATCGTACACCACCATGTTCACCGTCAGTGCAATGTACATCCCCAGCATGTATTTGAACACTACATTATATTCAATCATCATTCATCAACATCTTTAGTTGCAACAGAATCGTCAAATATTTATATTAGGTATTTCTATAATTTGTTTTTTTTACATACCAAGTTTGTTTCCCACAACAATTGTTTTGTAGGAAATCTAGGTATTATAGTTGACACCCATACTCCATTTTGAAATGTTATTGATAGTGTATCAAGTAGCCAAATAATTAAATGGCAAAACCATCATGAGAATTGCCACTACCACTGCAATCTAGAGCCTTTGATGCTCCATATATTCTGTTAACATCAATCTCCTCCGGCTTTTAATTATATATTAAGTCATTTGTAGTCAGTAAATATATTACATAGACAAAAAATTTACCTTTTAGTGGGTAGAGTGTGGAGGTGTAGAGGAAGCTTTCATTTTGTTTCCTCCGCACTTCATACAATGTATTAACGTTACTTCCTTCACACAATGTATCAACGTTATGGAGCCCCCGCCCCTTGTTTCTTCCTCTGCACCTCTGCACTATGCACAATGTATCAACTTGTTAAATTGGAAACTAGGGCCAAACTTCATGTGGGTCATCTTATTCATGGCTGATAATATGTTCATTAGACTCCTCTCGTTGAGAGGTGTAGGATTGATCTAAAGATCATCCGATTTCGATAAGTATTCATGGAGATATGAATTTATTTTGATTATGGAATTATTATCAAGCCGACCTACAACTCATGTAGACTCAGAAGCCCAACAATCGCATCTATTCAAAAATCAACAGTTGTGTATAAATACAGGAGGACTTTTCCTCATTTTCACTCACTCATCTCATCACATATCTCTCTCTCTACTGGCAGAAAAGAGTCTTTTCTCTACTGCGCAGAAAAGGGTCTCTCTCTCACACATGTGAAGCCAGAAGCTGCTGAAACTGAAGCTGCAACTGCAAATCCAAACTTTGACCAGCATGGACCATCAAACCTCCGCTTCTGATTTGCGATGTAGGTTCATCTAAACCTCCTCTGAAGGCTACAACTTTTGATGGTGGAATCAAGTCGATCCGACGGACGGTTTGCAAGATATCAAATGCCCTAGTTTGAAGGAAGTTGTTGGAACTAAAGCTGCAACTGCAGATCCAAAATTTGACCAACGTGGACCATCAAACCTCCTCTTCTGATCTACGTTGTTGGTTCATCTGAACCTCCTTTGAAAACTACAACTTTTGGTTGTGGAATCAAGTCGATCCTACGAACTGTTTGCGAGATATCGACTGCCCTAGTTTGAAGGACGCTGCTCACACTGAAGCTGCAACTGCAGATCCAAACTTTGACTACTGTGGACCATCAAACCTCCTCTTTTGATCTGTGTTGTAGGTTCATCTGAACCTCCTCTGAAGGCTGCAACTTTTGGTGGTGGAATCACTCTGATCCAACGGTCGATTTGTGAAATATCAACTACCCTAGTTTTGATGATGAAGCCGCAAATGTTGATGTTGCTGATCTAGGGTTTGCTACTGTTGATATAAATCAAATTTATTGTATTATTTCTCTTTGCTGAATTATTGAAGATAAAAAAAGATTTGATCAAAGGGTTTCCGCACACATTGTGGGGTTTTCCCCTGGCTAGCTGCCACATCTTGTGTCTCTTGTCTTGGCTTGTTTTTTGTCGATCATTTAATGTTCTATCTGCACTTTACTTTATGTACATGTGATTGCAAATCTATGGAATATAATAAGAAAAGAAGTAAACTGTTATAAGCATAGAACATACCATAACTTAACATGGTATCAGAGCTGAGGTGAAGATAAAGCCTGAGCAAGAGCAAGAGTAATCACCGAAGAGAAGATTGGCAAGGCTATCCTAAAAGAACTATGGGGTCCTCAACACTCTTTCCTGTTGAAGACAAGCTCCGTGTCACGGATGGAAGATGTCTATCGATCTAACCCTAGAAGATCAAGGAGTGTTGGACCATGTAAGAGGTAATATTGTTGAGCCTCCATCAAATGCATCCATTGCTCCATGGGACAAATGGAATAATGGAGAAGTCAAAACAAAGAAGATCATCCGGGACTCTAACAACAAGCACTTGGTGGCCTACATCTCTGAACTGGACACCTCCAAGGAAATCGACGATAGACTGGTGATTATATTTAAAGTTATGATGCAAATCAAGTTTTGTTTCTTAGAAATAAGCTGAGGGAAATCAAGAAGGGTAAAGATGAGAGTATGCAAGCATACTTCTTAAGAATCACTGAGATACTTCTTAAGAATCACCGAGATCAAAAACGATCTCCTATCTATTGGGGAGACTATTACTGATATGGAAATGGCACTCACAACTCTCGGAGGATTACCATTCGAATGGTACATGTTCAGGACTACTCTTCTGAACAATAATATAATTCCTGGTTTCGAGGAATTAATGGCTAAATGCATTCAAGAAGAAAAAAGAGTAGAAGAGAAAGAAATGCCCATGCCTAAAGGTCCTCCTGCTGCCTTTTTCTTCTCATGCTAAGAAAAGAAATAATTCCAAGACTAAATCAAAAGGAAAGGCTGAACCTAAGGGTGGAAGAAAAGGACGATGTTACATCTGTGATAAAGTAGGTCACTATGCAAGGGAGTGCTCTGATAGAAAGGACGCACACCGGGACGATGATCAAAATCCCTCTAATGGCAATCAAAGGAATGACAAATTCAATAGCAAAGGTTAGAGGAGAGCTGGGAATCAAGGAAGAGGACAACCATTCAAGAAGGCTAGAAATTCTAGAATGTATTAAATGCACCTGACCTCAAAAAGAACCTGGTGTCCATCTCAGCAATGGAAGACAAAGGCTACAAGGTAACCTTCAACGACGGCACGGTATGTATATAGAAAAATAATGTTAAAGATGCCTTTACGCTTGGGTTTCGTGTTGATTCATTATATTAGGTCAATGGAAGTCCACTAAGTGTCATGTCTTATGACACATCTCTTCAATCCGAACTTTGGCATCAGAGATTTGCCCCCCTTCATTATAAAGCTCTATTCGGTGTAAGACAAATGGTGACAGGTATGCCTGAATTCCGAGTAGAGAAAGAAGGTGTATGTCCAGGATGTGCCGAAGGAAAGCTCAAAAGGGGACCATTCCCCTCAAGCCAAAGCAAGACCTCTGATATATTGCAGTTGGTTCACTCAGGCATATCTAAGGTTGGCTTTAAGAGGGAGACTACTACACCACATACTCTTAAGCAGAATGGTGTGGCGGAAAGGAAGAACCGTACGATTGTGGAAGCTATCTCTATGGGCAGATGATGTAACAATGCCTGATGTGGAGGAACCGATGGATCCTATTTATCCACCTGAGCCTTCCTCTTCTAGGAAGAGGCCTTCATGGCTTAGGGGGATACTTGATGATGCTGAAGGACATGCTGCACCCCGAGGAACCTTCCGTGAAAGTAGGAAACCTAACAGATATCAGGGATACCTGACCATCATGAGCACGATCATACAAAATGAACCTTCATCATTCTCAAATGTCGTCAAGCATCAAGTATGGAAGGATGCTATGACCAAAGAATATGAGTCTATTATGGAGAATGATGTCTGGGAAGTAGTTCCCAAACCTTGGGACAAGACAATTGTTACTTCAAAATGGCTTTACAAGATAAATTTGCAGCAGATGGAAGTACGGAATAGTATAAGCCTCATTTTGTTGCTCGTGGTTTCTCCCAGAAGGAAGGTATAGACTATGATGTGATATTTGCACTTGTTTCCAGATATATGACCATCCGCTTGATCATAGCCCTTATGGCTTCACAAGGATGGAACCTACATCAAATGGATGTCAAGACCGCGTTCTTGCACGGTTCGATCAAAGAAGAGGTCTATGTGGAGCAACCCAAAGGATTTGAGATTTATGATTGAAAATCTCATATATGCAGGTTGAAAAAGGTGCTCTATGCGCTGAAGCAAGCACCCCGAGCATGGTATGAGAGGATCGATAGTTACTTGATGAAGCTGGGATTCACTAGGAGTGAAGTCGATCCTAACCTTTACCTTAAGGTTGAAGATGACAAGCCTCTCATACTAGTGTTGCATGTGGATGACCTCTTTCTAACAAGTGCATACCCTCTCATTCACAAATGTAAGAGGGATTTGGCTTCTGAATTTGAAATGAAGAACCAAGGACTTGAAGTGTGGTAAAAGCCATGGGAAATTTTCCTATCTCAAAGAAAATATGTGGTGAAGATTCTGAAAAGATTTGGTATGATGGACTGCAAGCCTGTGACTACCTTGAGGATCTTAACTTTTAGAAGTTATATGGTAGTGATGTCGGACCAGATTTGGGAAATGCCTCTAAGTTTCAAAAACTCATTCGCGTTGATGTTCTTGGTGAACCT
>APFE030584510.1:72216-84334 GCA_000404065.3 Pinus taeda
GAGCTCATATTTGGTTGAGCCTCACTAGATTGGTGCCAAGAATCTTCTGAGATGTCTTCAGGACACAATCTCTCATGGATTGAGATACACTGTCGGAAATATGAAACTGTATGATTATTCGAATGTTGATTAGGCAGGTAGTGTGGAGGATCACTAGAGCACTTTTAGTGTTGTTTCTCTTTGGATTCTGCTTCGATATAATGGATGAGCAGGAAGTAGAAGTCGGTTTCCATAAGCACCGTCGAGACCAGATACATATCTACGAGTATGATCTCGTACGAAGCTGCTTGGTTCGGGAAGCTCTTCAGTGAGCTGTTTGAACACATACCACTGTGATTCTCTATAACAACTAGAGGTGGGATTCGATTATTGAGGAATCTCGTATTCGTCGATTTCTCCAGTAGATAAACATCATCTGGGATATGGTAAGTCAATGAGCAAGGAGGATCCATTGCATTAAGATGATGTACAGGTCGATACACCTTGTCAAAGCCCCGAGGAAAGATCTAATCTGTGATTTTCCCAAATGACTTGGAGTCATCAAGAAACCCTTGTACAAAGGTCCTGCATGTTGCATACATTGAGATCTGGGAGCTCTAAGGGCATGCAGTTCTTACTGGAACAACATACGACCATAGGGTGACTCACCCTCCCCTGGTGGTGTGCACTGGAACAAGATGATTCGCTCTCTTGTGGGACAAGATGACTCGCTCTCTTGTGGAACGGGATGATTCACTCTCCTGTGTAGCAGGATGATTAGTTCTCATGTGAGGCCTGGATTGATGTGTTCTCCATGGCGATTCTAGTAGGATTCATGGGTTCTCCTGTGAGGCCTGGATTGATGTGTTCTCCATGGCAATTGTAGCAGGATTGATGTGTTCTCCTGTGAGGCCTAGATTGATGTGTTCTTCATGGCGATTGTAGCAAGATTGATGTGTTCTCCTGTGAGGCCTGGATTGATGTGTTCTCCATGGCAATTGTAGCAGGATTGATGTGTTCTCATGTGAGGCCTGGATTGATGTGTTCTCCATGGTGATTCTAACAGGATTGATGTGTTCTCTTGTGAGGCCTGGATTGATGTGTTCTCCATGGTGATTGGAGCAGGATTGATGTGTTCTCCTGTGAGGCCTGAATTGATGTGTTCTCCAAGGCGATTATAGCAGGATTGATGTGTTCTCCTGTGAGGACAGGATTGATTAGTTCTCCTGTCGAGGCATCCTACCCATGCAGTCTGGGACTCATGGGAAGTACCTCTCATCTGATTAATGAGCAGGGAAATGAAGTTAGGGACCATAGTAGTACCGATGGACGCATCGTTGTATCTACCGTACTCATTATGCTAGGATGACCTCCATTGATCTGGGATCAATGATACAGGTATGGGACCAGTGGTAGGAGTGGTACATTCTATGACAATGACTTCGGGTCAGTTGAGACTAGTCTAGGACCAGTGGTACGCACTCTGAGACTGACATTGTGCCGGTGGAGGATATTACTGGTCTGTGACCAGTGGTAGGAGTTGTACATACTATGACACTGACTTCGGGTCAGTTGAGACTAGTCTGGGACCAGTGGTACATACTCTGAGGCTAACTTTAAGTCAGTAGGATACATCCTCGATCATTTCTTCTTCTTCATAATTCGGACAAAAGTAGAGCAGAACAAAACAAAAGCAGAGCAGAACAAAACAAAGCAGAGCAGAGCAATACAGATCAATACAGGGCAGAACAAGACAAAGCAGAATAAGCAGAATAGAGCAAAGCAAGGCACTGCATTTGATGGATGAATAGTAGGGACCGACGGACAGATTGCAGATGAAGTTCTCCCTAGTTGAAAGGGAGTGTTAAATTGGCAACTATGGCCAAACTTCATGTGGGTCATCTTATTCATGGTTGATAATATGTTCATTAGATTCCTCTCATCGAGAGGTGTAGGATTGATCTAAATATCATTCGATTCTAATAATTATTCATGGAGATATGAATTTATTTTGATTATGGAATTATTATCAAGCCGACCTACAACTCATGTAGGCTCAATAGCCCAACAGTCGCATCTATTCAAACATCAACAGTTGTGTATAAATACAGGACTTTTCCTCATTTTCACTCACTCATCTCATCACATCTCTCTCTCTCTACTGGCAGAAAAGAGTCTCTTTTCTACTGCACAGAAAAGGGTCTCTCTCTCACACATGTGAAGACGGAAGCTGCTGAAACTGAAGCTGCAACTGCAGATCCAAACTTTGACCAACGTGGACCATCAAACCTCCTCTTCTGATCTGTGTTGTAGGTTCATCTGAACCTCCTCTGAAGGCTGCAACTTTTGGTGGTGGAATCAAGTCGATTCGACAGATGGTTTGCGAGATATCGACTGCCCTAGTTTGAAGGAAACTCTTGAAACCGAAGCTGCAATTGCAGATCCAAACTTTGACCAGCATCGACCATCAAACCTCATCTTCTGATCTGCATTGTAGGTTCATCTGAACCTCCTCTGAAGGCTGCAACTTTTGGTGGTGCAATCAAGTCGATCAGACAGACGGTTTGCGAGATATCGACTGCCCTAGTTTGAAGGAAGCTGCTAAAACTGAAGCTGCAACTGCAGATCCAAACTTTGACCAACGTGGACCATCAAACCTCTTCTTCTGATCTGCGTTGTAAGTTCATCTGAACCTCCTCTCAAGGCTACAACTTTTGGTGGTGGAATCAAGCCGATCCGACGATCGATTTGTGAGATATCGATTGCCCTAGTTTTGATAATGAAGCCGCAAATGCTAATGCTATTGATCTAGGGTTTGCTACTGCTGATATAAATCAGATTTATTGTACTATTTCTCTCTGCTGAATTATTGAAGATAAAAGAAGATTTGATCAAAGTGTTTCCCCACACATTGTGGGGTTTGTCCCTGGCTAGCCGCCACATCTTGTGTCTCTTGTCTTGGCTTGTTTTCTATCGATCGTTTAATGTTCTATCTGCACTTTACTTTATGTACATGTGATTGCAAATCTGTGGAATATAATAAGAAGAAAAGTGAATTGTTATAAGCATAGAACATACCATAACTTAACACAACTTTATGGAGATTTGTTTAGGCCCCACTCACCTATGTAAGTGACCTACACCATGTCAATTATGGCATTGTTGGATAGAGTAGTAGCATAACAATGTCAGTGTCAATGTCAAAGCACTAACCAATGGAATGGTCACTCACAAAATTAGCCTTTTTCTGATTTACAAAAAAAAAAAAAAGAGGCACTAACAAATACCAAAAATAAAACACGCTCCACCAAGGGAATTATGTCACATCGAGGCTCGCTCATCCAATGGAAAATTAGAAATAAGATTTCTAGAAATTAGAAAATTATTTCTGAATTTACGAAAAATTAAAAATATTCAATGTTTTCCAAAAACTTTGGTTAAAATTGCAAAAACTCAACGAAATAATAGAAAGCCAATGCATTTTGGCCGCTTTTGGGAAAAGGCTTCCATTACCCCATTTTTAAAGCTCCTTTCTTATGGCTATGCTAATAATCTTATCTTTTTATATTTTTGGCATTCCTTTTTAATCTTAGGATTGTTGAAATATGATGTCTTATTGGTTGTCAAATTATTTGTTTCTACATAACAAAGTTATGGTAATATGCTCATCTCAGCCTTACATTCAAAGTGTACCAAATTGGTACAAATGACTTGTCCCATGGCATTGGTGCCAAAAACATGTTTTCAAGGTTGGAGAGGTTCTCTTTCAAAGTTGAAGGCCAAGCCATCATGAAATACAATGCTTTACAAATGGAAATTGACAAAATATGATTCTTTTGTGGGATTTTCATCCCATCAAGGTTAATGGATGAAATCAGAAAGTTATTGGCCCACTATTCAACAAAATACTTAAAGTAGTTTTCTGTTGAAAGGAAAAGATCATATATTTGTGATGTCGCTAAATGGGAGAATACTTTCCATGGTGGTGAATATTATGGATCTAATTCTAACTATGAAGGAGAATAGTTAGATTAGGGAAGAAAACTTCACATTTTCTAGTGAAGGCTAGCGTGGGCTACAAAGAAATTAGAAAATACTTTATAGTGAAGGATTGCAATATCCATAATGAAGTGAATATGCACTTTTTTATCTATTAACATGGCCCTACTCTATGGGAAAAAAATTGAGATCTGTTAGAAAATCAAAAAGGTAGAAAGATTTTCTTATTCTTAATAATTATTTGTGATGTTTCTTATTATTACAATTCTTTATATCTTCTTTCTTTTAGTTCATCAAGCAATTACCAAAGCAGGAGTAGATAAAACAATAAACACCAAATGTAGGAACTATGCCAGGGAAAAAACCCCCTCGAGGGGAAAACCCAATCAACAAATTCTTCCTTTCAATAGTATTCTTTGAGACTATTCACCGAAGACCAAGACCAAACCTTCCCTTCACACCAAGTTAGCCTCCCAGAATTTCGACCCCTTTCCAGCAACTTCGACTAGGCAGCAGCGTCCAACAACAATCAAACTTGGAAGACTTCGATCTCCCAATCTAGAGCACAAAACAAAGAGAGAGAGAGAGAGGCACCAAAATTTCGATTTTTCCTTTCTCCTTAGACTTCCCCAAACTCTCATTCACTTCAGCTTCTCGGCAACAAACTTCACACTTTCCCAGCGACAAGAGATATCAAACTTCTTGTGAGAGAGTGATGCACCAAATGACTTCAACTAGCTTGTATTTATAGGCTTCTTGTGGGTCGAATAAGTGTCCTTAGGCCGACTTGATGTGGAGGATCCATAAATCATGTTTGACTCAATACTTAACCTTTTTACATGATTCAAAAGCCCAAGAAGGGTCTCTTTAAAAGTACAATGTCTCTATTGACTCAGAATAAACCTTGGAAGTCCTCAATAGGGACTTTGACCTAAAGCATGGTGACCCAAGGATGAAACCCATGCCCTAATAAGTCGTAATAATAATAATAATAATAATTCTTTTCTTTATTCTTTTGACAAGTATATTACATGATGACTCAAATAGATTAAATGGAGATCAAACCTAGTTACATTTTCCAACACTCCCTCTTAACTAAGGAGGTATTCATCATATACAAGTACAATGAAAGATCTCAAACTATATGAACCATGAAGAACTTTAGGCACCGCAATGCCATGGACTAGATTCTTAACTAGGGTAATTTCTCCATTGGTCTTTCATCAATTTAGGCATCGCAATGCCATGGACTAGATTCTTGACTAGGGTAATCTATCCATTGGTCTTTCATCAATTTAGGCACTGCAATGCCATGGACTAGATTCTTGACTAGGGTAATCTATCCATTGGTCTCTCAACAATTTAGGCACTGCAATGCCATGGACTAGATTCCTGACCAAAGAAATCTATCCAGGTGGGACTAAGATGAACTCAAGCTTTCAGCCCCTCTAGGTACCATCAGTATTACTAGCTAACCATCAACCTAAAAATCCAGGCGTGTATCAAAGCTCAATGACCAACACCACCTTTCCAACTTCGAGACCTAGACATCAACACAAAGTGTCAGTCAGATGTCTTCCTAGGCAATGCTTCACTCACAAAGCCTCAACTCTCCCAGATCCCGCAGATCAAGGACAACCAATCTCTACTAATCAAATTGATTGGTAATTGGTATGTTATCAACACCTTCGAGAGATTCACTTGTACAGTCACAATCCCAATCAATAATATATGTTCACATGTACATAATCAAATACAAACCTCTGGGATTATCATGACCACTTGATGTTGCTTCTCAACTTGTAGGACTATCAACTGAATCTTTGACAGAAGATTCCTCAATCATATTCTTTCCTACTTCTCATGCAGCAACATATCCTTCGAAAGTCATTCTTCAATCAAAACCAAGCTATACCCTCCCTCTCAATGAGGGAGCATCTTATTATCCAGACTCCCTCTTAATCTTAGGGAGATCTCTTCCATTCAGGCTTCCTCGGGGAGATCAGCTGCTTTTCGACATCGACAAATCTTTCGTGGCTTCTAACCATTTCATCAGAGTTATTATCATCCTCATCATGCTTATCAGATCAGGTATCTTCACCAAATTGAAAATTGTGTACTTGCACAATTTAGATAGCAAGTACAACCAAAACTATAGAAGCATGAAGTTAGCCATATCAGAATCATGAAATCATTTCAACTTTTATACATATCAGATACCCAGACTTTCAAACAAGAGACACATACTCTTCAACATCTTGTTAGGGACTTTGTCATAAACCCTAGACTACTTCATTAACAGCTTTCATTCCATCTAAGGTTTCAATGTTTCTTCCAAAGGTATGACATAGCTTACTTCAACATATAGCAAACCCTAGAAACAATTCAAACAAATATATATTTACAAAACATCTAACAACTTTCAGAATTCATATGTTAGATTACTAGATCCTAGATTTCATATAAAAAAATCAATCAAAGTCAATCACAGCGTAGTCATTAACATGACCAGCTTCCACTAGGGTTAGTTGTAAACCCTAGATTTCCTATCAACCATCCATCCCAACCAAAACTCAGATTTCAACAATCTTACACAAATTTGAAATTATCATATTATCATCATACATCAGAAATTTTTACTTCTACTAAGGTTCAACTCCAAACCCTAAAATTCCATTTTCACAATCTCAACAATCATTAAATAAATAGATCTCAGATTGTTATATCACACATACTAGACAATTTAACTATTACTAGGGTTTAGTTGCAAAACCCTAGATTTCCAAATATCATCGTCCTAGAATCTCAAACAAGGACTTCCATTAAATCCTAAGCCTTATGACCATTAATAACTAGGTCAACACACATATCTAGGAATTCATTATCATTCATAAGCATATCATATGTCTGATAACATTAATACATCTTAACTAGACCACGCTAGGGTTTCGACCAAAAGGACATATTTATATATACCTAGGGTTTCATCATCATGCAAAGGTATTTCATATGATGTGTTAGTCAAACCCAACTTCACAAAAATCACTAAAAGTTAGACATATAACAAGCTTGATTAGATTAGGGTTTGATCAGACAAACACACACATACCAAGGAAATCGTTTCTAAGACATTATAAGAGTCTTGCTTACACATTCCACCAAACCCTAATGAGTTAGGTTTTCAATGTAAAAACATAGCAAACCCAACTTTACCAGAACTTCAAAGGTTTGGGATTTTAGAGCTTATCATTCAACCCTGACAAGTTAGGTTTTCCTTATCATACCAAAATCTCAAACATGACATCATCAATAGAACTTCAAATACCATTTCACAACATTCCTAAGCAGTTTTGGGGTTTCAGACATTCACATTAGCATACCCTTCGGTTAGGGTTTTCCAGGACCTATCTAGGGTTCTATAAAATAAGTGAAGAGTATGAGTGGGGTGGGTAGATTTATCAAATGATGAATCACCCAAAAACAAGAATCATTATGATTTAATATAGCTAGACATGACAATGTTAGTAATAGATTGTCAAATGAATGAACTTTAATATAAAGAAATCAATGTATTGTAGTTTAAGGCTTACCTTTGTTTCTTAACAACCCTTTCCTTGGGTAGCTCACTTCAAACTCCTTGAGGATATAGTAGATGTTTTCTTAATCAAGGAAATAGAGGGAGAATGGTGATTAGTACTAATCAAAACTTAAACAAGTACATGAAACCAAAAACTGAAAGGAGATGAGATACTTATCTTTGGGCATTGTTAGCTCCCTCCAAAGCTTGAGGGATACCTACAAACTTATAAAAACAATAAAAATGTCTTTTCCAAAACATGTTAAAAACCTATAAATTTTGAAACATATAAAACAAGATATCTAAAGCTACAAGTAAAGGACTTAGTAGTATAAGTCCCTAATGTCAGATTCTTCGGGCTTGGCTTTCTTTGAATCTCCTTCCTCAACAAAGTTAGCATGATCTCTATCTCTCTTCTTGTTCTTTGGATTGTCGAGACAGTCACTCTTGTAGTGACCCTTCTTATGGCATTGATAACATTCTATCTTGGACATGTCAGCTTCTTCCTTGGTCCTTTTGATTTACTTTCTTTATGTTGAGCAATGTAGGCATTTGATACTCCTCGGGATTGGCAACTAATGAGATCCTTAATTCTTCTTAACTACAGGCAGTACGTAGTTCTTCAAAAGTCGAAGCTTCCTTCCAACTATTAAGACCTACAACAAATGCACTCCAAGAGGGTGGCAATCCTAATAAGGCAGTGATCACAAGTTCTTTGTTTGGAACAATTTCATCAATGGTCGAAAGATCATCCCTAATTCTCGCTATCCTCACAAAGAAGGGTGTTATTATGTCTTCTTTAGTCATCTTTGTGGTCCTTAGCTCATTCTTCAAACTTTCTACTTGACCAATGTTCTTAATAGTAAATAACTTTGACAAGGCTTCATACATTTCCTAAGCACGATCGATGTTGGCTATGAATGGGTCAAGGTTGGCCTTTATTCCTTCTACCATCAGAGTAATGGCCACCAATTCTAATTCATTGTATTTCACTTCGTCAGCATCACTAGAATCCTCTATAGGCTTCTTTACTTTTCCTTTGACCAACTCCAGCACCTTGTTCTTTTCAAGGATTAGGTCAATCCTCTTCTTCCAAGACCTGTAGTTAGCGACCCCTTCAAGTTTGTTCTCTCCCTTGATTGTGTTAGACATCTTCCTTGAATATAGTAGACTCCTTCCCTTAGATAGTCCTTTTGAATGGTTCCTTGATCAAGTGCTTGAGACTACCTTTTACTTCCTTCTTCACCAAAGCTCTAATACCATGTTAGAAAATCAGAGAGGCGGAAAGATTTTCTTATTCTTGATAATTACTTGTGATGTTTCTTATTATTACGATTATTTATATCTTCTTTCTTTTAGATCATCAAGCAATTACCAAAGCAGCAACACATAAAATAATAAACACCAGATGTAGGCATTATGTCAGGGCAAAGACCCCCTCGAGGGGAAAACCCAGTCAAGAAATTCTTCCTTTCAATAGTATTCTTTGAGACTCTTTACCCTAGACCAAGACCAAACCTTCCCTCCACACCAAGTCAACCTTCCAGACTAGGCAGCAACGTCCGACAACAGTGAAACTTGCAAAACTTCGATCTCCCAATTGAGAGCACGAACAAAAAAGAGAGAGGCACCAAATTTTCGATTTTTCCTTTCTCCTTAGACTTCCCCAAACTCGCATTCACTTTGGCTTCCCGGAAATAGACTTCGCACTTTTCCCTGCTACAAGAGATATCGAACTTCTTGTGAGATAGTGATGCACCAAATGACTTTGACTAGCTTGTATTTATAGGCTTCTTGCGGGTCGAATAAGTGTCTTTAGGCCGACTTGGCCTTCTTCTAGGTCGACTTGATGTGGAGGTTACATAAATCATATTTGACTTGATACTTAACCTTTTTACATGATTCAAAAGCCCAAGAAAGGTCTCTTTAAAAGTACAATGACTATATTGACTCAAAATAAATCCTAGAAGTCCTCAATGAGGTCTTTAACCTAAAACATGGTGACCCAAGCATAGAACTCATGCTTTAATAAGTCACAATAATAATTATCATTATTATTTTCTTTATTCTTTTGACAAGTACATTACATGATGAGTCAAATACATTAAATGAAGACCGAACCTAGTTGCATTTTCCAACAAGATCATCATCTCAGAGTCAAAATGTGTAATAAAGAAAATTATGCCAAGAAAAAGGCATCATCTTTCAAGCATATATTCCTCCACTTGGGGAAATCCTAGTAAAATGGAAAGTCTACTCCTAACTTGACTCTATCCAACTCCCTAATTACACATAATAAGGTTAATATCCCTTCCTTTAGTGTGACAAAGGCAAATACCATGATTATCTTGAATTTGGAATCATCCTAATCCAATAGAGAGGAGTATTGCTTAACACATGGATAACTAATGAGTTAAATGGTTATAGAATTAAGGCTTCTGTGATCATTATCAAGTGTTTGAGACATATTTTCGACGATAATCACATCGAAATTCATTTGTCAACGTGTTTCGAACCAGCAAGTGTGGTTCATCGTCAGGACAAGATGAAGAACCAGACCTTGGCACCAAATTAAATAGAGAGATCGAGCATTCCAACTTCTAGAAAGAAACAACTCATTTTGACCAAAGGGAACGACTATAATTGACTGGGCAACAACTATATTTTACCGGACCAAGATTTAGTGAAGAAATAGATATTTAATTAATAAATTAGTTTATTTGTTAGATTTATCTATTTTATTTAAATCTATACATAACTAAATATATCTGTTTTTAGTTAATTAAATGGTATTTCTCCCTTACTAAAGCACTATCATAATTGGATGGATAAATCCTAATTATCCTTCTTGGACAATACTATGGTAATCCATCCAATTGTAAAAATATCTTTTGACTATAAATTCTGATTAAACTAGTGTAGCTAAAGAGATTTGGTTCATAGGTGGTGCCAATTTTTATGAATCCACGACACCCTAGTTTTAAGGCACATGGAATTTCTATGATAGGTTATGATTTAGGTCATATTGCATATATTCCATTGAAATTTTGTGGACATAGAACTATAAAATCTGTTGGGCATTGGATAATCCAGCGCTCCCCATGTGTTTCGTGACATGGACTAACCGCCTCTCAAGGATCCGTTAACTCTGGCGATGCATCCGTTTACTAACACCTACGGGTTTTGGTGTAACGACAATTGTGATCCCAACAAGTGGTATCAGAGCCAGCTCCTTTTTAGCTCTTGTCCCTTGTAACTCCCTTGTTTGCTCTCATATACCTGCGCTGCTCCTCCATAGAATTAGTTGTGCCCTCTGTCTGCCATATTCCATTTATACAGCCCTGTGCCTAACATTCACCTGAACGATGCAAACGTTCCTCTGTGATATTCTCTTCTAAATGTTGGTAGCCTGTTCCACGTATTCTGATCTGCTGAAACGTTCCTCTGCCTGTTCATCTGAATACGTTGATTGCTCTCTGGCTTTCCTGACATAGAATCCATAAACGTTTCATAGTTTTAGCGCTGTCCTTCACCACCACTTCCACCATGAACGACTGGATTCTATCCTTCAAGAAAGAAAAGACCTGGTGCCATTCAAGGTTTGATTTCTTCTCAATTTCCCAGAACTGACACATTTGCCCCTGCTCCTAAGGCTTGACACTGTCATATGCATTTTCCCTCCGACCCTTCTCTACAAAATTGGGACATTGGCCGTTTACGCAGGTCAAGCAAGATTTCAAAGTTCAGAAAAAGTCAAACACTGTGAGCAATGACCTGCAAGAAATTTATTTGTGGGACGATATTCTTTGTGGCAATGTTGTGTGCTGTAAATGTGTGCAGAGCTCGTCACACCTTCCTACGATTGTTTCTCATTACCTGGTGATTTTTCTTATTTCACTAAAGTTCAAGTTTTCAACAAGAATTCAATGTTGAAATGGTTTCTGTAGGGTCAGTTTTGGGCAAAGGCTTTGATTCCCTTAATATCATCAGTGATTATCCGATCTAAGCTTTTCTGTTGTGGTTACTGCAACCTGTGCATAACCATTGAATAGGTAGTTGGTTTTGGTGTGGTTACCACAGCTTGAATACGCGGTCTCCTCCCTTGGCTCCCTTGGCTTCCTCACGAGCTCTCACCTAGCTTCCGCTGACCATGCGGCCTCTCACTTGGCTTCCTCACGACCTCCATACACACAACCTTCCTCACGGCATATTTTTGCTGCCACACCAACAACGGTTTCCCGAGTCTCAATTCTACAACACCGATACATTTAAACGCTGCCACATGGTAGTATATGAGATTTATATGGTGGATTTATATGAGATTTTTATGAGGTGAATTTATATAATGATGGGTTTATATGGGTCACATGGTGGATTTGAAATCTTTTGACAATGCCCTTTTGAGTACAATTTTACTGTATATTGGCAGAAGTATTTTTTCTATCAACAAAAGTATTTTTTTTACAGAATGCATTCAATCATATTCATGGTGGGAATAATTCTCACTGGCAAGGAGAACTATCCTGAATGGTCCCGGATGATAAAACACACCCTCATTTTCAA